>JAJSOM010000049.1:0-36249 GCA_023052935.1 Piezodorus guildinii
TGTTTTTTCCATTTTTAATTATTTTAAAAATGGGGTTTAATTTTTTTTATAAATTAAAAAATTTAAAAAAATAAAAAAATTAATCGGGGTATTAACCGATTTAAAACCCAAATTTAAAATTAACCTGGAAATTTAGAAAAACCCCTTTAGGTAAAAAATTAATTTTATTGCATAAAAGAAGAAAATTGAATAATAATTTTTTTTTTAATAAAAAATTAAAAAATTAGAAAATAAAATTTTTAATTTTAATAATATATTTTTATTTTTAAATAAATAAAATTTATTAATAAAATAAATTATTTAATACCGGTTTAAATGGGGTTTTAATTTTTTTTAAATTTTAAATTTTTAAGGTTTTTTAAAAATTTTTAATTTTTAATAATTAAATTTTTTTTAATTTAAAAATTTTTTATTGGGGAAAAAATTAAGGGGAACCATTTTCGGGGTTTTTTTGAAAAATTGGGGGTTTTATTAATTTTTTAAAATTGTTTAAATTTTTAATTAAATTAAAAAGGGAATTTTTTTGGGAAAACTTAAATTATTTTAAAAAATAAATATATATTTTTTTTATATTGGGGGGAACCCCTTTCCCCAGGGGGCGGGGGGTTCATTTAAATTTCCTTGGATTCAAAGAGTTGTTTTAATTTTTTGGGGAAAAAACCTATTTTTTTTAAAAGGGGGAGCGGGGGGGTTTTTTTTAAAACCGGGAGGGGTGGGGAGGTTTTTTTGGGGAAGCTTGGGGGAAATTTAAAGGCTTATTTCCCTTTGGGGTTTTCCCCTTCCAAAGTTCCCGGAAAAGGGTTTGGCCCCGGGGCCCCCAACCGGCCAGGGGGTTCCCCCTGCCCCGCCGGGGTCGCCACCGGAGGGTTAAAGGGGCCGGGGGGGTTTTAAAACCCGGGGGGTTCCCCCCCCCCTTTGGGGGTTTGGGGGGTTTCCCCTTTTTCTTTGGGGCCGTTACCAGTCCCCGAAAGGGTTTTTTCCCTTCCCGTATTTTTTGGGGGGGGGTTTTTTCCCCCCGACCGCGGAAATCCCCCCCGGGGGGGGCCGGCCCGCCGGCCCGGGGGGTTGGGGGGCCCTCATTGGGGGCCGGGGCCCGGGGTTTGGGAGGGAGGATATCCCCCTTTTTTTTGGGGCCCCCTTTTTTTTTAACCCCCCGGCCCCTAGGGGGGGGGGTTCCTTTCAACCTCTCCCCCTCCGGGGGGGACCGGCCACGGCCTTTTTTTAACCCCGGGGACCGGCCGCCCCCGTGGGGGGGTTTTTTAAATTCCCCCGCTTTGGGGGGCCCCCGCCCATTTTTAGGGATACCCTTTGGGGGGGGTGAGCCCCCCGGGTTTTTTGCCCGTAAGCCCGGGGCCCGGGGGGGTTTTTTTCCGGGGGGGAAAATTTTTCCGCCCGGAGCCTCCCCACCGGAGGGTTTTCCCTTGGGACCCCCTTCCTTTTTAAATTTGGGGGCCTTGAGGGGGTTTTGGTGGGGGGGTTTCCCCCTTTCCTTTTTGGGGCCCCCCCCCGGTCGGCCCGGGGATTTTAAGCCGGGCCCCTTTTTTTTTTTTAAGGCCGGGGAAAAGGGGGGAAAACCCCCTTTTGTTTTTTCGGCAAAACCCCCCGGGCCCCCCCGGACCTTTTTGGGCGGGTTTTCCCCCCCAGAGGCCCTTTACCCGGGTTTTTTCATGTTATAATTTTAACCACCCCCCCCCAAAAATTTAAAGGGAAGGTTAATTTTGGGGGTTTTAAGAGGGGGTTTTTTTAAGGAAATTTTCCGGGAAATTTAAGGTTTGGCCCCCCAAAAGGGGGGGCCCCTTTTAAAAAAACCAAAAAAAAAAGGGGGGGGGGGTGAGGTTATAAATCCCCTTGGGGTTTGGTTTTCGAAATTTGGGGGAAATTTATTTTACGCCTTTAACCTTTTTTTTCCCCCAAAGAAATTTTTTTCCCCGCCCAAATGGGGTTTTTTTTTTTCCCTTTGGGTTCCCGCCAACCCCCTTTTTAAAACCATTATAAATATATTTTTTCGGAAAAGGGTGTGGAAACCCGGGAAAAACCCCCTTTGGGGGAACAACAAAAAAAGGGGAACGTGGGGGGGGGGGTAACTTCCCCCCCCTTTTGGGGGGGGAAGAACCTTTGGGGGAAAGGCCCAGAAACCCCCCCGGGGGGGGGGCAAGTACCTGCAAATTCTCCCCCGGGGGAAAAAAAGGGGCCCTCCAAGGAAACCGGCCCCCGCCCGGGGGGTCTTGGCTGTCCGGGGGGTGGTACCATTTTGGGTTTTTTTCCAGGGCCCCAAAAAAAACCCCCTAGGGGGGTACCCCCGCCTGGGGGGCCCACGGGCGGTGGGGCCCCCTTTAAAACCCCTTTAAAGGTTTAATTTTTGGTTTTTAATCCGGGGTTGGGGTAAACCCCCCCTCCCGGGGGGCCCCCTAAAGGGAAAAAAAAGGCCCGTTACCACGGCCTTGCCCCCGGTATTTTGGGCCGGGAAAACCCGGATTGGCGTTTTAAGAACCCGGGAAGGCCCCCCTCCCACCGAGGGGGGAGGTTTGGGCCCCCAAAAAAGGGGGGGGGTTTTGGGGGTTTGGGGATGAAAAAAAGGGGTTTCCCCCCCCCCAAGGGGGGGGGTTTTTGGGGTTTTGGGGGGGCCCCCCCCCCGAACCCCCAAAAAAAAAAAAAATTTTTTTTAAAAAGGGGGGGGGGGGGGGGGAATTTGGGGTTTTGGGGGGGGGGAGGCGGGGGGCCCCCCCCCCTTTTTTTTTTCCCCCCCCCCCTTTTCCCCCCCCCCGAAAGGGGTTTTTTTTTTTTTAAAAAAAAGGAAAAGGGGGGGGCCCCCGGAAAACCGGGGTTTTTTTAAACCCCCCCGGGGGGTTTCCCCCGGTTGTTTTTCCTTTTTTTTTTCCCAAAGGGGTAACCGGGGTTTTTCCCGGGGTAAAAAAAAGGGGGGAAATTTAAAAAAGTGGGGGGGGGGAAAAAAAAAATTTTAAAAGGGAACCCAGGGGGGGCCCCCCCCCCCCCCGGGGGGCCCCCCTTTTTTCCCGGGGTTAAAAAAAAATTTTTTTTTTTTGGGGGGCCCTCCTAGGAGGAGGGGGGCGGGCAGTCCCCGAGGGGCAGTGCCCCCCCCCCGCCCCAAAGGGGGTGGGGAAGGTGTCAGAAGCAAAAAAATAAAAACAACATTTTTTCATGTGTAATACCAAAAAAATTATTTTTATAAATTTTATAAAAAAAAAGGTTTTTTCCTCTACCGGGGAAAGGCCAGGCCCCCGGCCCCGGCCGGGGGTGCGGGGGGTGTGGTTGGGGGGCGGGGGGACCGATTCTGGCCGCAGTGTCTTCCCTAACCCCACACCCCACTTACCACCACACGTACGCGCGGTTTTGGTGTCAAAATGGGAATGAGGGGCCAAAAATTGGGGCGAAGGGCGGGGTAGCAGAAACCACCCACCTTCCCCGGCTCCTCCCTGGTTGATCCTGCCAAGTAGTTATATTGCTTGTCTTCAAAAAGCTTAAAGCCATGCAAGTCTCAGTACGAAGCTGGACTTAAAAGTGAAAACCGCAAAAGGGCTCAGTAAAACCGGTCATTAAGTTTACCCGGATATATTGCCACTCACGTGGATATAAACTGTGGTAATTTTCTAGAGCTAATTATACATGAGGACCAAGGTCCCGGACCAAGCGATGGAAAAGGGGGGGACGCTTTTTATTGGAAAACAAAAACCATTCGCCCGGCTCGGCCCCGGGGGGGCGTCTGCTTGATGGGACTCTGGGATAAACCACAACACCACAGATCGCACGGTCCCAAAGTACCGGGCGGACGTATCCGTCAAAATGTCTGACTTATCAGCTGTCGATGGTTAGGGACTCTGTGTCTACCATGGGCCGCTCACGGGTAAAAACGGGGAATCAGGGTTTCGATTCCGGGAGGGGAGGGAGCCTGGAGGAAACGGCTACCCACATCCAAGGAAAGGCAGCAGGCACGCAAAATTAACCCCACTCCCGGCACGGGGGGGTTAGTGGACAAAAAAAATAAAACGATTACGGGGGACTCATCCGAGGGGGCCCCGTAATCGGAATGAGAAACCACCCTAAAATCCTTTTAAACGAGGGATCTATTGGGAGGGCAAGGTCTGGTGCCAGCAGCCGCGGTAATTCCAGCTCCAAATAGCTTTTATATTAAAGTTGTTTGCGGTTTAAAAAAGCTCGTAGTTGGTTTTTTTGCGTGCCCACGCTGTCGGTTTTCACACCGCCTGGTCGGTTTTGCAAAACTGGCATGGGCCGTGGGCATGTCCTGTCGGTTGGCTGGGACGGGCTTTCGCGGGGGCGGCCCCCCACTCGCTCACCGCGTGTGGGGTCGGGCGGGGCGCCGTGTCGTCCTCGTTGGCCGGCTCAATCCTTACCGCCGGTTTGCTCTTAAACGAGTGTCGAGGTAGGGGGCCGGACCACTGTTTACTTTTGAAACAAATTAGGAGTGCTTTCAAGGGAGGCTCTGAAAGCAAGCCTGGAATAGTGGTGCATGGGAATAATGGGAAACAGGGGACCTTGGTTTTCTATTTTTGTTGGTTTTTCGGAATCCAAGGTAATGATCAATAAGGACAGGGGCGGGGGCATTCGTTATTGCGGACGTTTAGAGGGTGGAAATTCTTGGATCGTCGCAAAGGACGCACTAGAAGCGAAAAGGCATTTTGCCAAGTATGTTCTTAATTGATCAAGAACGAAAAGTTAGAGGTTCGAAAGGGCGATCAGATACCGGCCCTAGTTCTAACCATAAAAACGATTGCCAGGCCAGCGATCCGCCGATGTTTTCCTCCGATGGACTCGGGGCGGGGAGCTTTCCCCGGGGAAAAACCAAAGCTTTTTGGGTTCCGGGGGGAAGTATGGTTGCAAAAGCTGAAAACTTAAAAGGGAATTGGGACGGAAGGGGCACCACCCAGGAGTGGGAGGCCTGCGGGCTTAATTTGACTCAACACGGGGAAAACCTCACCAGGGGCCCGGGACATTGGAAAGGATTTGACAGATCGATAAGCTCTTTTTCTCGATTCAGTGGGGTAGTGGTGCATGGCCGTTCTTAGTTTGGTGGGGACTGATTTTGTCTGGTTAATTCCGATAAACGAAACGAAGAGGACTCTGGAACCTATTAACTAGGCGCTCCCGGTTATAAATACCTACCGGCGGACAATTATTCTTTCTTAAGGGGGACAGGCGGCTCTCAGGCCGCACGAGATTGAGCAAATAACAGGTTTTGTGATGCCCTTAGATTGTTTTGGGCCGCAACGCGCCGCGCTACACTGAAGGAATTCAGCGTGTTTTCTCCCCTGTCCGAAAGGGACCGGGCAACCCGCTGAACCTCCTTCGTGCTAGGAAATTGGGGCTTTGCAAATTGTTTTCCCCCATGAACGAGGGGAATTTCCCAGTAAGCGCGGAGTTCATAAGCTCGCGGTTGATTTACGTTCCCTGCCCTTTGTTACACACACCGGCCCGTCGCTACTTAACCGATTGAATGATTTTAGTGGAGGTCTTTCGGGGACCGGGCGGTTAAACCGGCACCGGGCTCGTTTTCGGTAATCGGTTTTCGCTGGAAAAAGATGACCGAAACTTGATCATTTAGAGGAAAGTATAAAAGTCGTAAACAAAGGGTTTTCCGTAGGTGAACCTGTGGGAAGGATCATTAAAGATTATTTCCGCATTGGTGAGCGTTCATTTTTATTGCTTAAAACGGCTCTATGTCGCCCACTTGTGTAATGAATGGATTTGAAAAGACCAAAAATGATATATAAAGGGCTGGAATATTATAAAAATATAAAAAGGAAAAAGAAAAGGGAGGAGAAGTTAGTGGGGGGCTCTCTTGCTCTCGCCGCCAAAGGGGCCTCGGGCCCGCGGGCGGGGAGCGGGGGAAGGGTCGGTAGGAGCTGAAATGCGCCCAAACCGGGGGGGGGGGGCTAAAAGTTGGCCGCGCGGCCCGGCCGGGTTGCCCCGGACGCTCTTTAAAAAAAGTCCACTTGCCACGAGGGGCTCCTCCTCTCGGCTGCGGGACCACCCCCCTCAGGGCCTCCATGAAAGCGGCCGGGGCGGGCTGGGGCCTTTGAGGCCGGGGCAGGCGGCGCTCGAAAAGGGGCGCGGCGGGCTGCTAAGGCTCAGCGAGGTGGTTTTTGTGTGTCGCAACCGGGGAAGAGGATTGCACTTGTGCTGTGGGGAGAGTGGGTTCGGGGCCCCGGGCCCGCACTCCCGGTTGGGCCCCTGCTCCCCCGGGCCTCAAAAAACTTCCCAAAACAATATATATTAAACATCTCCTTCGCCCCCCGTCCGAGAGGGGACGCGCACGGGGCGTCGAGAGAGATCTCGGCGGCGAGGCGGTCAGGGCCCCGCCCTCGGGCCGCCGGAGTATTTGCTGGGCAATGACGCACATTAAAAGTGTACCGGGGGAGCGGTGAGGGGGACTAAGGCAGTTGTCCCGCCGTTTCTTCGCGTACACTTTTATTTTTTTTTTTTAAAAAGCAAAAAAAGGACCATGTTACTACCCTGAGGCGGTGGGATTCCACTCGGCTCGGTGGGTCGGATGGAAAGAGGGGCCAGCAAAAACTGCGCGGCGGTCGTCGTGTGAAACTGCAGGGGGGACACTTTGGGCATCGGACATTTCGAAACGCACATTGGCGGGCCCTGGGCTAGAAAACCCAAGGGGCCCACCCCTGGTCTGAGGGGGTCGTATTCAAAAAGAGGCACTGGACCATTGTCTCGGACCACATTGTGCCCCGAGGAGGGGGGTCGTGATGGGGGGGCTCCCGGCCGAAGAGCACGCCTCTCCCCAGAGGGGGGGGCGCTGCCCCTAGGGCCGGGGTCCCCTTAAAAAAAATATAATCCGCCGGCGAAAGCCAGGGGGGGCCGGAGGAGGTAGTTTCCGGCTTCTGCCACGAGGGCCGGACAGGCCCCGCTCCCCCCCCGGAGGCGCGGCCGATCCCCAGAGGGGGGACGGGCGCGTTAGGGGCGGTGGGGGACGAGAGGCGAGCTGGGCGCCCGCGGAAGGAGCTCCGGGGCGCCCCCCGGCGGGGACGGCCTTCCCGTCTGTAGTTACGCTTGTACGGGACGAAAAGCTCGTGAGGAGTTTTTCGGACAAACCTGCCCGGTGGTTTCCCGGTCCGCAAGCAGGCCCGGCCTTTTGCGCTGGGACCCGTGAAAGTGCGGGGGGACTCTTGGGGCGGGCCGATGTGGGACCACGTCCTTTCGGGGCTCGGCTTGGTCCCACGTTACAAAACGCGTCGGAGGGCTCGTCGGCCGTTGTGGGGGGGGGCGGGCCCGGTTACCACCGCTCACCGCGGTTAGCCGCCAGGCCGGGACTCGTTCCCTTTCAAGGCCCGGGGGGGCTCGGCGGGCGGGGCAGGGGCCGGGACCTCGAGCGTGGCATGAGTGCCGTTTCATACGCCCTCTCCGGTCCCAGTCGGAGAAAGGAAATGTGTATTACACATGAGATATACAAAAAAAGCAATTTCGACCTCAGATTCAGGGGTGGGGACTTCCCCGCCGAATTTAAGGCATATTAGTAAGGCGGGAGGAAAAAGAAAACTAAAACAAGGGATTTCCCTTAGTAGCTGCGAGGCGAACAGGGATTGAGGCCCAGCACTGAATTCCCAAAGGGCCTCGCCTTTAGGGGAAAAATGTAGTGTTTAGGGAGTGGCCCGCTTAAACCCGGGGGTCCGTGCACCGCGTTTCAAGTCCATCTTGAAACGGGGGGCCCACGGTCCGAAGGAGGGTGGCCAGGGGCCCGTAGGATGGGGACCGGTTGCCGGCCCCGGGTGGGGGCCCCTCCTTAGGAGTCGGGGCTGCTTGAGAGTGCAGCCCTAAGAGGGTGGGTTAAACTCCATTCTAAGGGCTAAATACAAACCACACGGGGGACCGATAGAGGAAAACAAGTACCGTGAGGGGAAAGTTGAAAAAGAAACTTTGAAGAGAGGAGAGTTTCAAGGAGTACGTGAAAAAACCGCTCAGGGGTAAAACGGAAAAAAAGGACCCGAAGCCCCGAAAAAAGGGGGGAGATTCACGTCTTCTCGCCGGGTCCGCCACCCCGGGACAGGGGGGGGGATGGCCTTTTCGGCCCCCGTCCGGCTCGTCCGTGGGCGGTGGGGTGGGGGCCGGCCCCCCCACGGGGGTAGCGTTTCCCGCGGGGGGGGGACCGCAACTTTCTCCCTGGAGTAGGGGGACGTCGCGGACCCGCTCTGCGGGCGGTTCTAAGGTCCGGAAGATTGTCTTTGGCCACGTTGGGGACTCCCGCCCTCGTGGGCGGTTTAGCGTGGGCAGCTCTCCGGCCACCGCGGGCCGTCGTTTCCGGGGGCGGTATCGAAAAGGGGACTACGGGCGCTGGGGCCGCTCCCACTAGCGAGCGCCCGGCCGTCTTCCCCGCAAGACCGGGGGCGTTTACCAGGGGGGTGCCTTGGGACGGGGCACGCCCGGCTAGGGCGCTCGGGCCCCTGGGGGGGTGAAGCCACTCCGGCAAGGGCCCAGGGACCGCCAGTCGGCGGGGCGCTTCAGATTTCGGGGAAACTTATCCGGACCCGTCTTGAAAACACGGACCAAGGAGTCTAGGCGTGTTGCGCGAGTCATTGGGTGCAAAAAACCTAAAGGGGCGCAATGGAAAAGTGTCAGGGGTGCCTCCTTCAGGGAGGCGCATTCCCGTTTGGGGAGGGATGGGGCACCCGTGCGTTTCACTCGCCGGGGAGGCCCCGCACTCCCGGGGGGCGTCTCGTTTCTTCATCACGGAGTGGAGGGGACGCACCAGGGAGCGCACCACCGCTGGTTACCCGAAAAGATGGTGGAAAAACTATGCCTGGCCAGGGACGAAGCCAGGGGAAAAAACCCTGGTGGGAGGTCCGAAGCGATTCTGGACGTGCAAAATCGATCGTCTGAGCTGGGGTTATAGGGGGCGCGAAAAGGACCAATCGAAACCATCTAGTAGGCTGGTTCCCTCTGAAGTTTTTCCCTCAGGGATAAGCTGGGTTCTCGGGGAAGAGGGGTACGGAGGTCTCATTCCGGTAGAGCGAATGATTAGAGGTGATGGGGTGGTCGAAACGGGACTTCAAAAACCTATTTCTCAAACTCCCAATAGATGAGAGCCCCGGGCTTGCTTAAAAGTGAAGGCCGCGGGGGACTCGGATCAGAGATGCCAAGTGGGCCAATTTTTGGTAAGCAGAAACTGGGCGCTGTGGGGATGAAACCAAAACGCAGAGTTTAAGGGGCGCCTGATTTCGGACGCTCACGTGAAAACCATGAAAAGGGCGTTTGGTTTGCTTAAGGACAGCAGGGGGACGGGTGGGCCATGGGAAGTCGGAATCCGCTAAGGGAGTGTGTAAAACAAACTCACCTGCCGAAGCAAACTAGCCCTGAAAAATGGGATGGGCGCTGTAGCGTCGTGGCCTATTACTCTGCCGTCAAAGGGCAAAAACCGGGGCCGCCCCTAAACGGGGGAGAGGGTCCCGTTTAAGCCTTGAGACGAGTAAGGAGGGGTCGCGGGCGGTGTGGCGGCGGAAAGGGGGTCTGGGGCGCGAGGGCCCGCCTGGAGGCGCCGCGCGCCGGTTGCAGATTCTTGGTGGTAGTAGCAAATACTCCAGCGAGGGCCCTGGAGGGGGAACTGATGTGGAGAAGGGTTTTCTTGTTGAAACAGCTGTTGCACAAGAGAGTCAGGTCGATCCTAAAGCCCTAGGAGAGAAATCCGAAAGAGGAATGGTTGCCGTTTAATGTTACAAATTGGGGCCCGCGCTCGGCGTTACCGCGGGGGGCGCGCTTCCCCTTAGCCGGGGGGGCCCCCGCGGACTACGCCGTCGCGCTAAACTTAGTTGCAGGGCACCGTTCGGGCGGAAAAGGGAATCCGGTTTCCTATATTCCGGAAACCCGGCAGCGGAAAAACCGCTCCAATTTCGGGGCCCTCACCCAGAGGGGGGACTCGTCGGGGGTGGACCCGAAATGGACCCGGGAGAAAGCCGTTAGGGAGATCCGGGGGAGGAGTTGGTCTCTTTTCTCTATAAAGCGTTTCGAGTTCCCTGGAAGCCTCTAGGGAGGGAGATAGGGGTTTGGAACGCGAAGAGCACCGCACTTACGGGCGGTGGTCCGGATCTTCCCCTCGGGGACCTTGAAAAATCCGGGGCGGAGGGGCCACGGGGGAAAACACCGCGCCGGCTTCGTTACCCAATATCCGCAGCAGGTCTCCAAGGTGAATAGGCCTCTAGTCGATAGGAATAATGTAGGTAAGGGGAAGTCGGCAAAACCCGATCTGTAAACTTCGGGGATTAAGGGATTGGCTCTGAGGATCGTGGGCGCGGCCGGGGCTTTGGTTCGGGGAAGGGTGGAAGCGGTGCCAACGTGGCCGGGCCTGGGGCGAGGTGGAAAGGGCGTTTTTACGCCCGGGAACCCTAGCTCGGTCCCGTGCCTTGGGCCACACCCACGGATCTTCCTTGCTGCGAGGAGCCTCCGGCTGTTCTAGTTGCCGCGCTCACCCCGCGGGCGGGCGGGGGGCCGGCAGGGCTCTTTCGGCCGCCATAGAACGATCAACTTAGAAACTGGCACGGGACCAGGGGGAATCCGGGGACTGTCTAATTATAAAACAAAAAGCATTTGCGATGGGCCCCCAAGGGGGTGATGGGACGCAATGTGATTTTCTTGCCCAGTGCTCTGAATTGTTCAAACGTGAAGAAAAATTCAAGCAAGGCGCGGGGTAAAACGGGGGGGGAGTAAACTATGGACTCTCTTTAAGGTAGCCAAAATGCCTCGTCATTCTAATTAGTGGGGACGCGCATGAATGGGATTAACGAGGATTTCCCCTCTGTTCCCTACCTACTATTCTAGCGAAAACCACGGCCAAGGGAAACGGGGCTTGGAAAGAATCAGCGGGGGAAAAGGAAGGACCCTGTTGAGCTTGGACTCTAGTCTGGTACTGTAAAGGGAGGGACATGGAGAGGTGTAGCATAAGTGGGGAGGGGCGGGTTTTTTCCGTCGGACAGTGAAAATTTACCACTACTTTCATAGTTTTCCTTACTTACTTGGTGGAGGGCGGGAGGGGGCGTCCGCCGGGAGTGTCAAACCACTCCGGACGCGGACGGTATTTCTCGCGCCAAGCGGCCAAGGGGTTGCCGGGCGGGCCGGCAGGGGGACGTGGCGGGGGGGCCCGTGGAGTGGGCCCGCTTTTCGGGGCGGGCGCTGCCGCGTTTTCGTCGTCGCTACGGGCCCATGTCGCGGCCGTCCGCGGCAAACACCACTCCCTAGCGTGATCCGATCCAAGGGGACACTACCAGGGCGGGGGGAGTTTGGACTGGGGGCGGTACATCTGTTCAAATTAATAAAACGCAGGTGTTCCTTATGGGTCAAGCTCAGCGAGGGGACAGGAAAAACCTCGCGCGTAGAGCAAAAAAGGGCAAAAATTGCTGGGCTTGATTCCCGATGCTCAGTGCGCATAGGGGACTGCGAAAAGCCACGGGCCCCATCGATCCTTTTTGGCTTGGAAGAGTTTTTCAGCAAAGAGGTGTCAGAAAAGTTACCACAGGGGATAAAACTGGGCTTGTGGCGGCCAAAGCGTTCATAGCGGGGACGTCGCTTTTTTGATCCTTCGATGTCGGCTCTTTCCTATCATTGCGAAGCAGAATTCGCCCAAAGCGTCGGGATTGTTTCACCCGCTAATAGGGAAAAACGTGAGCTGGGGTTTAGGACCGTCGTTGAGGGAGGGGGACAGGTTAGTTTTTTAACCCTACTGATGGTGGGGGTTGTCGTTTGCTTATAGTAATCCTGCTTAGTACGAGAGGGAAACCGCAGGTTTCGGGGACAATTGGTTACACGCACTCGGTTGGGACACGCCGGCTGGTTGGGGCGGACGCTTACCATTCCGAGGGGATTAGGCCTGAAACGCCTCTAAGGGACCGAATCCCGGGACTATTTACGCAAACGATTTAACGATTGGGGTCCCGTGAGTCGAGGAGGCTCAACGCAATGTGGGACTCTATTAGGGGGGCCGGGACTAGTTGGCCGGTCATCGCCCGAGGCCCTGTGGGCGGGGGGTAGCAAAACTAGGCGCCCGCGCTCGCCCGGTATTTACTCCGGGGGGACGGTCGCGGGCTTTGCCGCCCCGGCGTAAACATGGTTTCAGGCCCCCCTCACGGGGGGGAGTTCGATGTTCGGGGGGACCTTGAATCGTCTTGTAGGGACGGACTTTGTAACCACGGGGGCAGGGTGCTGTTTACTCGGGAGGAGCAGTTTGCCCCACGCTGCGAATCTGTTGAGGACTCGGGGGCCCTGGGCCCAGGGGGGAATTTCGCCTTCGGGGATTAAACCGGGAGGGCGAAAGGACCCCGCAGAGCGGGGACCAAAACCGAAGGGGGGGATCTCTTCCGTAGTATAAGCGGCCTCCGGGTTCGCCTTTACGAGGGGAGGGGGTCTATCTCCTTTCGGTTATTATATATTTTATTTTTATTTTTAAAAAAAAATTTTTTCTAAGTCCCCATAGGGGAGGGGGCCTCTCTCCGTGTGGGGCGGGCTAAGGTCGGGGCCGTACGAAGAGAGGGTTCCGTTCTTCCTATGGGGGACTTAGAAAATTTTTTTTTTTTTTTTTATTAAAGTTCCACAAAAAAGGTTTACCGGCCTGCACCGCTAGGTGTACCACCCATGCGAGGTGTCGTCGGGGGGACCTCTCCTCTTAGGACGTAGGCAGTTCGCCTATATAGAGAGGTATAGGTCCTTAGGGGAATTTTTTTTTTTTTACAAGTCCACAAAGGTTACCGCCTGCACCGCTAGGTGTACCCACCCCATGCGAGGTGTCGTTCGAGGACCTCTCCTCTTAGGGGACGTAGGGCAGTCGGCCTATATAGGAGAGGTATAGGTTCCTTAGGGGAATTTTTTTTTTTTTTACAAGTCCACAAAAAGGTTAACCGCCTGCACCGCTAGGGTGTTACCACCCATGGCGAGGGGTGTCGTCGAGGGGACCTCTTCCTCTTTAGGACGTAGGGCAGTCGGCCTATATAGGGGAGGTTATAGGTCCTTAGGGAATTTTTTTTTTTTACAAGTCCCCGAAAAGGGTTACCGCCTGCACCGCTAGGTGTACCCAACCTATGGGGGAGCGGGGGGCCGGCGGACGGCGAGGGGTTGGTCGTCGAGGGGACCTCTCCTCTTTGAGGACGTAGGGCAGGTTCGCCTATATAGGAGAGGGTATAGAGAGGGTCCTTTTTTTTTTTTTTACAAGTCCCCGAAAAGGGGGGAGGCCGCCCTGCACCGCGAGGTGGTTGTTCCTCTTCTACCCCCCGACGGGGTGATTCCCCTCCCACCGCAGTCGGCTGTTATAGGGAGGGTTCGGGCCTCCTCAGGTGTCGTGTTTTTTTTTTCTAAGTCCCGAAAAAAGGTGGGGACCGGCCTGCACCCGCTAACGTCTACCGGGGCGGGGGGTGGACCGCCTGCACCGCTCGGCTTTTTTCGGGGGCGCGTTTCTTACCCTCGCTAACGCGAGGGGGTTGGCCGCGGGATTTTATTATAATTGGGATTATCTCTAATTGGATTTAAAACCTAATTGGATTTACCGTTATTGGGATTAGCCCCCTAAAATTTCATAGCTTTCGGCCACGTGGGTCACCACGTGGTTAACCCACGTGGGCAACCGGTTTTTTTTTAATTTTTTTTATTTTTTTTTAAAATTTTTTTATAATTGGATTATCGGTGGAAATGTATCATCCTAATTGGATCGCCCATATAAGGGGTTAAACCCCTCCCCCCTCCACCCTAAATGCGTAAGCCGCGGAACTCGATTCCTGTTTACGTGTTGGATTTACGTTACACGGATGGGTTGGGCCACACGCACAAATGTTTTATTTAGTTCTAGTTAGTCAAGTTAAATAATATGATATTTTTAATGGGCAATAGCTCAATAATAATAGTTACTAAATTAGCGGGGGCTATTAAACTTACCGATATTCCGAGCAAAACCCTCATAAACTGGGAATTACGTATTTAATTGCTGTCGCAAGGGGAGTTGGGCAACGCACAAAACGTTTGTAGTGGTTTTTTACCTCAGTGAAAATTAGATTTATATAATAGTTAAATGATTAATAAGAAAAAAAAAATAAAAATAATAATTAATAGTAGTAAGCTCAAGAATTAGTAAAATAAATGATAAGAAAAATGGGATCTACCAGTATCCCTCGGCGTATTATTATTGTCGTAATGTTTTATTTTATATATTATATTTATTTTTATTTTTAAACATATGCTTAATTATAAAATATTAGGATATTAATTGAAAAACAGCTGTTTCGAATTGCGAGAATGATAAATAGTGATAATGTATTGGTTTTTCATTATAAAAAGGTGTAATTATTTGATAGGATTCAAGCGGTAATAAACTGTAAACAGTTTTAAAAGATAATAATAATATTAATAGGCGGGGTCTTTAATTAAAGGCGATCTCCCCCAGTTTCCCTCACACAAAAGTGGACCCGTTGGATCGCGTACTATGTCGTGATGTTTCTATATTTACGCTAGTGAAGTTAAATTATGAATATATATGAAACTATTATATATTATTAAAAAAAAAAACCTTAGTTATATTGTAAAAATATTTATATATTAGCAGGGGCGGGAAAGCTACAGGGGGTTGTCGAGGAGCTCTCAGGGTATATTGTACGTTCAAGTCCAAAAAGGGGGACCGCCTGCACCGCTACCTTGCACCCGGGTGGGGTTACCGCCTGCCACCGCTGGTGTATAAACCCTTCCGGGGAGGGGGGCGGCGGCGGGCGACGCGGAGGGGGTCGTCGAGGGACCCTCTCATTCTTAGGGACGTAGGCGAGTCGCCTATATAGAGGAGGTATAGGTCCTTTGGGGCATTTTTTTTTACAAGTCCCCGAAAAGGGTTACCGCCTGCACCGCTACGTCTTACCCGGCGGGGGGGTGGGACCGCCTTGCAACCCGCTCGGCGTACGCCCCTTCCGGGGGAGGGGGGGGGGGGGCGGGACGCGCGAGGGGGTCGTCGAGGGACCCTCACCTTCATATTACGTAGGGGCGGTCGATTGGAAGGAGAGGTATAGGGTTCCTTTGGGGCATTTTTTTTTACAAGTCCCCCGAAAAGGTTACCGCCTGCACCGCTTACGGTCTACCGGCGGGGGGTTACCGCCCTGCCACCGCTTCGGGCGTTACCACCCTCCGGGGGAGAGGGGGGCCGGGGGGGACGCGAGGGGGGTTCGTCGAGGGGACCTCTTCATCTTAGGAACGTAGGCAGTCGCCTATATAGAGGAGGTATAGGTCCTTTGGGCATTTTTTTTTACAAAGTCCCCGAAAAGGTTTAACCGCCTGCAACCGCTTACGGTCTACCGGCGGGGGGGTTTACCGCCTGCACCGCTCGGCGTACACCCTCCGGGAGAGGGGGGCCGGGCGGGGACGCGAGGGGGTTCGTCGGAGGACCTTCTCATTTAGACGTAGGGCAGTTCGGCCTATATAGGGAGATGTTATAGGTTCCTTTGGGCATTTTTTTTTACAAGTCCCCGAAAGGTTTACCGCCTGCACCCGCTTTACGTCTACCGGGCGGGGGGTTTACCGCCTGCCAACCGCTCGGCGTACACCCTCCGGGGAGGAGGGGCGGGGGCGGGACCGCGGGGGGGTCGCCGAGGTGGGGACCTTCTCATCTTAGGACGTAGGCAGTCGCCTATATAGGAGAGGTATAGGTCCTTTTGGGCATTTTTTTTACAAAGTCCCCCGAAAGGTTTTACCGGCCTTGCACCGCTTACGTCTACCGGGCGGGGGGGTTTACCGGCCTGCACCGCTTCGGGCGTACCACCCTCCGGGGAGGGAGGGGGCCGGCGGGACGCGAGGGGGTCGTCGAGGGGGGGACCTCCACTCTATTTACGTAGGGCGGTTCGATTGGAAGGAGAGGTATAGGCTCCTTTAGGGTATTTTTTTTTTCCAAGTCCCCGAAAGGTTTACCGCCTGCCACCGCTAACGTTCTACCGGGCGGGGGGTTTACCGCCTGCACCCGCTCGCCCTTTATGCCATTATTTATTACCCCGCTAAGGCTTTGGCATAGCGAAGGGTGAACATTCTCACGTGATTTACACAAAGTGTATAAGAGTATAATTGAGGGGGTGGGGAAGGGGTCGTCCTCTGGGGGACAAAAAAAACTCGAAAAGGTTTACCGCCTGCACCGCACCGAGGAAACGTCACCTTAAGGACGGGTGGAAGATTTTACTATGTAGGGACAGCACAGCTGCGGGGGGCCTCAAACCGGGGCCCCTGTGCAGCTATCAGTATCTCATCTCGGCGGCTGATAATATGAGGGTCTAGTGATGGGGGACACTGGACTCGGTAGGGGACACGCCGGTGCTCGCACTCTAAACGTGGTGCCCGAAAGGATATCCTTTTCTTTGTGGGGCACATAGGAGTACCGGCACTTGCACGTCCCTCCGGTTCCCGGCGCGCCATCGCCCCCCTCTTGCCGCCGGGGTAGTGTCGATGTAGGAAACGTATAGGGTTTACCCGGATTGGAGGTTTTTTGGGGCAAAAACCCCCATTTTCGGGGGTAAACTCTCGAAGGACGAAAAAGTCGGGGTGGGACGGACGTCACCCCCGAGGCACAGTATGTTGCGGGAGGGCCTGCCTAGAGAGAGAGCGGGGGCGGGCAGTTCCCCGAGGCAGTGCCCCCCCCGCCCCAAAGGGGGTGGAGGTGGTTCAGAGCAAAAAACACATATACATGTGTATACAAAATATATTATATAATATATAAAAAAAAAGTCCTCTACGGAGGCAGCCCACCGCCGCCGGGCGGGTGTGGTGTTGCGTGTGGGGGCGGGGTCGGGACCGATTCTGGCCGCAGTGGTTCTTCCCCTAACCCCACACACTTACACCACCACGTTACGCGCGGTTTTGGTGTCAAATGAATGAGGGGGCCAAAAATGGCGAAGCGGGGGTAGCAGAAACACCCCACCCTTCCCCGGCTTCCTCCCTGGTTTGATCCTGCCAGTAGTTATTATATGCTTGTCTCAAAAGCTTAAGCCATTGCAAGTCTCAGTACGAGCTGGACTTAAAGTGAAAACCGCAAAAAGGCTCAGTAAAAACCGGTCATAGTTTTACCGGAATATATGCCACTCACGTGGATAAACTGTGGTAATTTCTAGAGCTAATTACATGAGGGACCAAAGTCCCGGACCAGCGATGGAAAAAGGGACGCTTTTTATTGGAAACAAAAAACCATTTCGCCCGGCTCGCCCGGGGCGTCTGCTTGATGACTCTAGATAAACACCACAGATCGCACGGTCCACAGTACCGGGCGGACGTATCCGTCAAATGTCTGACTTATCAGCTGTCGATGGTAGGGACTCTGTGTCTACCATGGCGCTCACGGGTAAACGGGGGGAATCAGGGTTCGATTCCGGAGAGGGGAGGCCTGAGAAAACGGCTACCACATCCAAGGAAGGGCAGCAGGGCCACGCAAAATTTACCCCACTCCCGGCCACGGGGGAGGTAGTGGACAAAAAAAATAACGATACGGGGACTCATCCGAGGCCCCCGTAATCGGAATGAGGAAACACCCTAAATCCTTTAACGAGGAATCTATTGGAGGGCAAGTCTGGTGCCAGCAGCCCGCGGTTAATTTCCAGCTCCAATAGCGTATATTTAAAGTTGTGTTGCGGTTTAAAAAAAGCTCGTAGTTGGTTCTCTGCGTGCCCACGCTGTCGGTTTCACCCGCCTGTCGGTTGCAAACTGGGCATTGCCGTGGGCATGTTCCTGTCGGTGGGGCTGGACGGGCTTCGCGGCGCCCCCCCACTCGCTCCACGCGTTGTGGGTCGGGCGCGGCCGTGGTCGTCCTCGTTGGCCGGCTCAATCCTACCCGGGGGTGCTCTTTAAAACGAGTGTCGAGGTAGGGCCGACCACTGTTTTACTTTTGAACAAAATTAGAGTGCTTTCAAGCAGGGCTCTGAAAAGCAGCCTGGAATAGTGGGTTGCATGGGGAATAAATGGAAACAGGACCTTGGTTTCTATTTTGTTGGTTTTTCGGAATCCAAGGTAATGATCAATAAGGGGAACAGGCGGCGGGGGGCATTTCGTATTTGCGCGACGTTTAGAGGTGAAATTCTTGGATCGTCGCAAGACGCACTAGAGCGAAAGCATTTTGCCAAGTATGTCTTAATTGATCAAGAAACGAAAGTTTAGAGGTTCGAAGGCGATCAGATACCGCCCTAGTTTCTAACCATAAAACGATGCCAAGCCAGCGATTCCGCCGATGTTTCCTCCGATGACTCGGCGGGGAGCTTTTCCCCGGGAAAACCAAAGCTTTTGGGTTCCGGGGGGAAAGTATGGTTGCAAAGCTGAAAACTTTAAAAGGAATTGAACGGGAAGGGGCACCACCAGGAGTGGGAGCCTGCGGGGCTTAATTTTGACTCAAACACGGGAAAACCTCCACCAGGGCCCGGGACATTGGAAGGATTGACAGATCGATAGCTCTTTTCTCGATTCAGTGGGGTAGTGGTTGCATGGGCCGTTTTCTTAGTTGGTGGGGACTGATTTGTCTGGTTAATTTCCGATAAACGAACGAGGACTCTGACCTATTAAACTAGGGCGCTCCCGGTATAAATACCTTACCGGCGGACAAATTATTTCTTCTTAAGGGGGGGACAGGGGCGGCTCTCAGCCGCCACGAGATTGAGGCAATATAACAGGTCTGTGGATGCCCTTAGATGTTTCTGGGGCCGCACGCCGCGCGCTTACACTGAAGGGAATTCAGGCGTGTTTCTCCCCCTGTCCGAAAGGGGGACCGGGGCAAACCCGCTGAAACCTTCCTTCGTGCTAGGGAAATTGGGGCTTTGCAATTGTTTCCCCATGGAAACGAGGGAAATTCCCCAGTAAGCGCGAGTCATAAAGCTCGCGTTGATTTACGGTCCCTGCCCTTTGTAACCACACCGCCCGTCGCTTACTACCGATTGGAATGATTTTAGTTGAGGTCTTCGGGACCGGGCGGTAAACCGGGCCACCGGGCTCGTTCGGTATCGGTTTTTCGCTGGAAAAGATGACCGAAACTTGATTCATTTTAGAGGAAGTAAAAAGTTCGTAAACAAGGGTTTTCCGTAGGTGAAACCTTGTGGAAGGATCATTAAAAGATTATTCGCATTGTGGAGCGTTTTTCATATTGCTTAACGGGCTCTATGTCGCCACTTGTGTAATGAAATGGATCGAAAAGACCAAAAATTGAATATAAAAGGGCTGGAAATATTATAAAAATATAAAAAAAGAAAAGGAAAGAGGAGTTTAGTGGGGGGGCTCTCTCTTGCTTCTCGCCGGCCCAAGGGCCTCGGGCCCGCGGCGGGCGGGGAGGCGGGGAAGGGGGGTCGGTAGGAAGCTGAAATTGCGCCAAACCGGGGGCGGGCTATAAAAGTGCCGCCGGCCGCGCCGGGTTGCCCCCGGACGCTCTTTAAAAAAAGTTCCACTTGCCCACGAGGGGCTTCCTCCTCTCGGGCTGCGGAACCAACCCCCTCAGGGCCTCCATGAAAAGCCGGGCCGGGCGGTGGGGCCTTTTGAGCCGGGGCCAGCGCGGCTCGAAAAGGGGGCGCGGGCTTGCTAAGGGCTTCAGCGAGGTGGGTTTGTGTGTCGCCACCGGGGAGAGTGCCACTTGTTGCTGTGGGGAGGAGTGGGTCGGGGCCCCCGGCCCGCACTCTCCCGGTTGGGGCCCTGCTCCCGCCGGCCTCAAAAAAACTTTCCCAAAACAATATATATATAAAACATTCTCCTTCGCCCCCCGTCCGAGAGGGGGGACGGCGCAACGGGGCGTCGAGAGATCTCGGGCGGGCGAGGGGCGGTCAGGGCCCCCGCCTCGGGCCCGCCCGAGTATTTGCTGGCAATGGACGCACATTTAAAAAGTGTTTACCGGGGAGCGGTGAGGGGACTAAGGGCAGTTGTTCCCCGCCGTTCTTCGCGTACACTTTTTATTTTTTTTTTAAAAAGCAAAAAAAAGGGGACCATGTACTACCCTGAGCGGTGGATCACTCGGGCTCGTGGGGTCGATGGAAAGGACGCAGCAAAACTGCGCGGTCGTCGTGTGTGAAAACTGCAGGGACACATGAGGCATCGACATTTCGAAAACGCACATTGCGGGCCCTGGGCTAGAAAACCAAGGGGCCACCCCTGTCTGAGGGGTTCGTATTTCAAAAAGAGGGCACTGGACCATTGTTCTCGGACCACACATTGTTGCCCCCGAGAGGGGGTCGTGATGGGGGGGCTCCCGGCCGAAGAGCACGCTCTCCCCAGAGGGAGGAGGGGCGCTTGCCCTAGGCCGGGGTCCCCTTAAAAAAAAATAATCCGGCCGGGCGAAAAGCCAGGGCCGGAGAGGTAGTTTCCGGCTCTGCCACGAGGGGCCGGACAGGCCCCGCTCCCCCCCGAGGCGGCGCGCCGATCCCCCAGAGGGGGACGGCGCGGTAGGGCGGTGGGGGGGACGAGCGGAGCTGGCGGCCCGCGGGAAGGGAGCTCCCGGGCGCCCCCCCGGCGACGGCCTCCCGTCTGTAGTTACGGCTTGTTACGGACGAAAAGCTCGTGAGGAGGTTTTTTTCGGACAAACCTTGCCCCGGTGTTTTCCCCGGTTCGCAAGCAGCCCCGGCCTTTGCGCTTGGGACCCGTGAAAGTGCGGGGGGACTCTTGGGCGGGCCGATGTGGGGACCACGTCCTTCGGGCTCGCTTGTCCACGTACAAAAACCGCGGTCGGAGGGGCTCGTCGCCGTGTGGGGGGGGCGGGCGCCCGGTTACACGCTCACCCGCGGTTAAGCGGCCAGCCCGGACTCGTCCCTTCAGGCCCGGGGGGGCTCGGGCGGCGGGGCAGGACCTCGAGCGTGGGGCATTGAGTGCCGTTCATACGCCTCTCCGGTCCCAGTCGGGAGGAAAATGTGGTATAACACATGAGATATATACAAAAAAAAGCAATTCGACCTCAGAATCAGGTGGGGGACTCCCCGCCGAATTTAAAGCATATTTAGTAAGCGGGAGGGAAAAAAGAAAACTAAACAAGGGATTCCCTTAGTAGCTGCGAGCGAAACAGGGATGAGGCCCCAGCACTGAATCCCAAAGGGCCTCGCCTTTAGGGAAAATGTAGTGTTTTAGGAGTGCCCGCTTAACCCGGGGTCCGTTGGCACCCGCGTTTCAAGTCCATCTTGAACGGGGGCCACGGTCCGAAGGAGGGGTGCCAGGCCCGTAGATGACCGGTGCCGGCCCCCGGGTGGGGCCCCCTCCTTAGAGGTCGGGCTGCTTGAGAGTGCAGCCCTAAGAGGGTGGTAAAACTCCATCTAAAGGCTAAAATACAAACCACGGAGACCGATAGAGAAACAAGTACCGTGAGGGGAAAAGTTGAAAAAAGAAACTTTGAAGAGAGAGAGTTTCAAGAGTTACGTGGAAAAAAACCGCTTCAGGGGTAAAAACGGAAAAAGGACCCGAAAGCCCCCGAAAAAGGGAGATTTCCACGTCTTCTCGCCGGGGTCCGCCACACCCGACAGGGGGGGATGGCCCTTTTCGCCCCGTCCGGGCTCTCGTTGCCCGGTGGGGGTGGGGGGGGCCCGCCCCCCACGGGGGTTAGCGTTCCCCGCGGGGGGGGACCCGCACTTTCTCCCTGGAGTAGGGACCGTCGCCGGACCCGCCTCTGCGGGCGGGTTCTAAAGGTCCGGGAAAGATTGTCTTGCCACGTTGGACTCCGCCCTCGTGGCGGTAAGCGTGGCAAGCTCTCCGGGCACCGCGGGGCCGTCGTTTCCGGGGCGGTAATCGAAAAGACTAACGGGCGCTGGGGCCGCTCCACTAGCGAGCGCCGCCGTCTCCCCCGCAAGGACCGGGCGTTTTACCAGGGGGTGTGCCTTGGACGGGGCCACGCCCGGCTAGGCGCTCGGGGCCCCTGGGCGGGGTGAGCCACTCCGGCAAGGGCCCCAGAACCGCCAGTCGGCGGCGGCGCTTCCAGATTTCGGGAAACTTATCCGACCCGTCCTTGAAAACACGGACCAAGGAGTCTAGCGTGTGGCGCGAGGTCATTGGGTGCAAAAACCTAAAGGCGCAATGAAAAGTGTCAGGGGTGCCTCCTTCAGGGAGCGCATTCCCGTTTGGGAGGAATGGGCCACCCGTGCGTTCACTCGCCGGAGCCCCCCGCACTCCCGGGGCGTCTCGTTTTCTCATCACGAGTGGGAGGGACGCACCAGGGAGCGCCACACGCTGGTACCCGAAAAGATGGTGGAAAAACTATGCCTGGCCAGGGACGAAAGGCCAGGGGGAAAACCCTGGTGGGAGGTCCGAAAGCGATTTCTGACGTGCAAAATCGATCGTCTGAGCTGGGTATAGGGGGCCGAAAAGAACCAATCGAAACCATCTAGTAGCTGGTTCCCTCCTGAAGTTTTCCCTCAGGATAGCTGGGCTCTTCGGGGAAGAGGGGGGACGAGGTTCTCATCCGGTAGAGCGGAATGATTAGAGGGTGATGGGGGTCGAAAAACGACTTTCAAACCTATTCTCAAAACTTTCCCAATAGATGAGAGCCCCCGGCTTGCTTTAAAAAGTGAAAGCCGCGGGACTCGGATCAGAGATGCCAAGTGGGCCCAAATTTTTGGTAAAGCAGAACTGGCGCTGTGGGGATGAAACCAAAAACGCAGAGTTTAAGGGCGCCTGATTCGGGACGCTCACGTGAAAAAACCATGAAAGGCGTTGGTTGCTTAAAGACAGCAGGGACGGTGGGCCATGGAAGTCGGAATCCGCTAAGGAGGTGTGTAAACAAACAACTCACCTGCCGAAGCAACTAGCCCTGAAAAAATGGATGGGCGCTTGTAGCGGTCGTTGGCCTATACTCTTGCCGTCAAAAGGGCAAAACCGGGCCGCCCCCTAAACGGGGGAGTCCCGCCGTTAAAGCCTTGGACGAGTAAGAGGGGGGTCGCGCGGGGCGGTGTGTGGCGCGGGAAAGGGGTCTGGGGGCGCGAGGCCCCGCCTGGGAGCCGCCCGCCGGTGCAGATCTTGGTGGTAGTAGCAAAAATTACTCCCAGCGGAGGCCCTGGGAGGGGACTGATGTGGAGAGAAGGGTTTTCTTGTGAAACAGCTGTTGCACAAAGAGTCAGTCGATCCTAAAGCCCTAGGAGAAAATCCGAAGAGAATGGTTTTGGCCGTTTAATGTTACACAAAATTGGGCCCGCGCTCGGGCGTTAACCGCGGGGGCGCTCCCCCTTAGGGGCCGGGGGGGCCCCCCGCGGACTACCGCCGTCGCGCTAAAATAGTGGCAGGGCACCGTTTCGGGCGAAAGGGAAATTCCGGTTTTTCCTATTCCGGAAACCCGGCAGCGGAAACCGCTCCAATTCGGGCCCCTCACCAGAGGGGACTCGTCGGCGGTGGTGACCCGAAAATGACCCGGAGGAAGCCGTAGGGGAGATCCGGGGGGAGAGTTGTCTCTTCTCTATAAGCGTTCGAGTTCCCTGGAAAGCCTCTAGGGAGGGGAGATAGGGGTTTGGAAAACGCGAAGAGCCACCGCACTTACGGCGGTGGTTCCGGATCTTCCCCTCGGGACCTTGAATAAATCCGGGGCGAGGGGCCACGGGGAAAACACCGCGCCGGCTCGTACCCATATCCGCAGCAGGTCTCCCAAGGTGAATAGCCTCTAGGTCGATAGAATAATGTAGGTAAGGGGAAGTCGGCAAAAACCCGATCTGTAACTTTCGGGGATAAGGATTGGCTCTGGGGATCGTGGCGCGGCCGGGCTTGGTCGGGGAAGGGGGAGCGGGTGCCAACCGTGCCGGGGCCTGGGGCGAGGTGGAAAAGGGCGTTTTTTTACGCCCGGGACCCTAAGCTCGGTCCCGTGCCTTGGCCACCCCACGGATTCTTCCTTTGGGTTGCGAGCCTCCGGGGCTGTCTAGTTGCCGCGCTCCCCGCCGCGCGGCGGGGGGACGGGCCCGGCAGGCTCTTCGGCCGCCCATAGAAACGATCAACTTAGAAACTGGCCACGGACCAGGGGAAATCCGGACTGTCTAATTAAAAACAAAGCATTGGCGATGGCCCCAAGGGGGTGATGAGGGAACCGCAATGTGATTTCTTTGCCCAGTGCTCTGAAATGTCAAACGTGAAAGAAAATTCAAAGCAAGGCGGCGGGTAAAACGGCGGGGGAGTAAACTATGACTCTCTTAAGGTAGCCAAATGCCTCGTCCATCTTAATTAGTTGGACCGGGCCATGAATGGGAATATTAAACGAGATTCCCTCTTGTCCCTACCTACTATCTCTAGCGAAAAAACCACGGGCCAAGGGAAACGGGCTTTGGAAGAAATCCAGGCGGGGAAAGAAGGACCCTGTTGAGCTTGACTCTAGTCTGGTACTGTAAAGGGGACATGAGAGGGTAGCATAAGTGGGGGGAGGCGGTGTTTTTTCCGTCGACAGTGAAAATACCACTACTTTTCATAGTTTTTCCTTACTTTACTTGGTTGAGGGCGGAGGGGCGTCCGCCCCGGAGTGTCCAACCACTCCGGACGCGGACGGTTATTCTTCGCGGCCAAGCGCCAAGGGTTTGCCGGGGCGGGGCCGGCCAGGGGAGGGGGGGGCCCTGGGGGTGGGCCCGTTTGGGGGCCCGCGCGGGCGGCCGCTTGCCGCGTTTCGTCGTCGCTACGGGCCCATGTTCGCGGCCCGTCCGGCAAAAAACACCACTCTCCCTAGCGTGATCCGATCCAAGGGGACACTTACCAGGGCGGGGGAGTTTGGACTTGGGGGCGGTTACATCTGTCAAAATAATTAAACGGCAGGTGTTCCTATGGTCAGCTCAGCGAGGGACAGAAAACCTCGCGTAAGAGGCAAAAAGGGGCAAATGCTGGCTTGAAACCCGATTGCTCATGGCCCCATTTGGGGGACTGCGAAAAGCCACGGGCCCATCGATTCCTTTTGGCCTTGGAAGGGAGTTTTCAGCAAGAGGTTTCAAACGCCCATGTGGGGGGAAATCATTTAGGGGGGCCCGGGATATGTGCCGGTCATCCGCCAGGGGCCCCTTGTGCGTTGGGGGGGTTTTAGCAAACCTAGCGCCCCGCGCTCGGGGGACCGGTTACCTCCGGACGGTCGCGGGGCCCCTTTGCCGCCCCGCGTAAAAACATGGTTTCAGCCCCCCCCACGGGGGGGAGTTCCGGATGGGCGGGGCCTTGGAAAATCGTCCCTGTTTAAACGGGACCGCTTGTAACAGGGGGGGCTCCCGGTGTTATATATGGATAAGCAGTTTTTTCCACGCTGCGATTTTCTTGGAGGGGGGACCTCGGGGCCGGGCCCGGGGGAATTTCGCCTTCGGGGATTAACCGGGAAGCGAAAAGGGGCCCCCCCCAGTGGGGGACCAAGAAAAGGTTTTCTCTCCGTGTATTTTAAGCGGGCTCCGGTCGCTATACGAGGAGGGGGTCTATCCTTTCCTTCGGGTTAAAGTTTTTTTATTTATTTTTAAAAAAATTTTCAAGGCCCCCCAAGCGAGGGGGCCTCTCCAGTGGGGCGGGTTTAAGGTCGGCCGTACGAAGGGGGTTTCTTTCCTATGGGACTTAGAAAATTTTTTTTTTTTAATTTTAGTCCCACAAAAGCATGTTTACCGCCTTGCACCCGCGAGGTGTACCACCATGGAGGTGGTGTTCGAGGGACCTCCTCCTCTTATGGACGTAGGCAAGTCGCCTATTTAGGGAATTTTTTTTCTTAGGAATTTTTTTTTTTACAAGTCCACAGAAAGGTTTTTACCGCCCTGCCAACCCGCTAGGTTGTACCAACCCATGGACCGTTCGGCGGTCGGGGGACCCGGGCCTTCTTGACGAAGGGATCCCTTATAGAGAGGGAAGGGGGGCCTTTAAGGGGAAATTTTTTTTTTTTTTTCAAGTCCACCCAAAAAGGGGGGGCCCCCCTTCCCGGGAGGGGTCCCCCAAACCCCCGGGGGGGAGGCCTTCGGGTTTTTGCCCCTCCCTTTTTTTTAAAAAAACCCCCCCGGTTTTAAAGGGTTTTTTTTTTTTATAAAAAAAAAATTTTTTAAAGGGTTTCCCCTTAGGGGGGCCCCCCTTGGGGGGGGTTTTTCCCCGGGCCGTAGAAAAAGGTAAATTTTGGGGTTTTTTCCAGGGGCCCCTTTAAATTTTTTTTTTTTTTTTTTTTTAAGGGGCCAAAAAAAGGTTTTTTCCCCGCCCGAAATTAAAAACCCCCCAAAGGGGGCCGGGATCCCCCAAAGGGGGGGGGGGCGGGGAGGGGGCCCCCGGGGGCGGGGGTCGAAAAAATAGAGGTTTTTAATTTGGGCCCAAAGGGGAATTTTTTTTTTTTTTAAATCCCCCAAAAAAGGGACCCGCCCCTCCCGCAAGGTTCCCAAATTTTTTCCCCCGGGGGGTTTTTTTTCCCCCAGGGGCCCGGGGGTTAAGGGGGGGGCAAGGGCCCAAAGAGGATTGGCCTCCCAAAAGGGTTTTTTTTTTTTTTTTTTTTTTTAAAAAAAGGGCCCTTTTCCCACCCCCCTGGGCCCCCCCCCCTGTTAAACCCTCTTGGGGGGTTTGGTTTTTACCCTTTTGGGTTCCGCCTAAATCGGCCCCGGGAAAATTTTGGGGTTTTTCCGGGGCCCCCCTTTGGATTTTTTTTTTTTTTAAAATTTTTAAAAATTTTTAACCTTTTTGGAAGGAAACCCAAGGGTTTCCCCAGGGGCCCCCCCGGGGGGGGTAATTCCGCCCAAAATTATTTTTTTAAATGGAAGTTTCCTTTTTTTTCCCCCCAAAGGGTACCCACGGGTTTTTTTGTTTTTTTTTCAAAGGGGCCCCCCTTTTCCCCCCCTTAATAACCCCTTTTTTTTTAAGCCCCCCCCCCTTTAAAAAAACCCGGGGTTATTAACTTTCCAGAGTCCCCAAAACCCCAAAAAAAAAGGTGGGTTTCCCCCCCTTTGGGTTTTTTTTTTAAAAAAAAAAAATTAAAATAAACCCCCAAAGCTAAAATTAAGGGGTAAAACTCCTTTCCCCGCAGGGGTTTTTTTGGTTTTTTTTTATTTTCTACTTATTAATTTTAAATTATTTTTTTTATTAAATTTTATTTTTAAATGGGTTTTAAATTTTGGAATTAGTGATAATTTTCCCCCAAATTTAAAAAAGGGAAAAGGTTTATGGTTTAATTTCTTTTAAAAAATTATTAATTTTTTTTTAATGTTTAATTTTTTATTAATTTTTAAAAAATGGGAAAAAATTTCCCCCTTTTCTTAAAATTTTTTTCGGGGTTACGGGTTTGGTTTAGGTATATGGAATAAAAACCCCCAAAAAAATTTTTTTAGAAAAAAATTTTTTTTTGGCCAGGGTTTTTAAATTTTAGGTTTTTGGAAAATTTTTAATTAAAACCAATTTTTTTAATCCCGGGGAAAACCCCCCTTCCGGGGCAAACCCCTAAACGGGAGATTTTCCCGGGGGCGGCGAGGAGGGGGGGGGCCCCCCAATTTGGGTTGGGGGGTTTTTTTTTAGGTTTTTGGTTTTTTAAATTTTTAAATTGAAAATTTTTAAAAAAATTTTGGGGGTAATGATTTAGGGGTAAGGGTCAAAATTTAACGGGGAGAAGGGGTTCGGGGTTTTTTTTTTTTTAGTTTTTTTAAGATTTTTTTTTTGCTTTTTATTTTTAAAAACCCTTTAAATTAAAGGAAAAAAAAGGTTTTTAAAAAAGGGTTGAAAAGGGTGAAAGGTTAGGTTTTTCAAATTTTAAAGTTAAATTTTTTGGTGGTTTTTTTTAGGGGGAAAAAAAAACTTTTTAAAAGGGGCCCTTTAAAAAAGGTTTTATCTTATAAAAAGGGGAACTTCCCCAAATTTTTTCCCCCATACCCGTTGGGTTCGGTTCCCTCCCCCGGGGGTTTTTTCCCTGTGGGGGGGAAAAGGAAAAACTTATTTTTATAAAATTATAAAAAAAATTTTTTGGATTTTTAAAAATTAATTTAACCCAGGCCCAAGGGGCCCCCCCCGGGGGCCCTTTGTTTTTTTTGGCAAATCCCAGGGGCTCGTTGACCCTCCGGGGAAAACCGGGGGTTTTTTTTAGGGGGTCCCGGGGGGGAAAAGGGTTTCGGGCCCCCCAGGGGGGAAAATCCCCTTTGGCGGGTGGGAAAACCCCCTTTGAAAAGGGGGGGGCCCGACCGCTTTAAAGGGGAAATTTACCCCCTTTGGGGAAATTTTTTATAGAGGGCCCCGGGGTTTTTCGGGGGGACAACCCCTTTTTCTCCACCCGGAAGGGGTTTTACCCCCCCTCCGACCCTTGGCCGGGGTGGGGAAAACCCCCCAAAACCCCGGGTTGGGGGGGACCCCCGGAACCCCCCCGGCGGGAAACCCTGAAATTTTCGGCGGTTGGGAAAGGGGGAAAGGTTTTCCCCCCCGGGTTTTTCAGGAAAGGGGGGTTAAGGGGGTTCAGTTTCGTTTTTTTTAAAAAAAGGGAAAACCCCGGGACACCCCCCGGGGGAAAGCCCGACCGGGGGGGGGTCGCCTCCCCCCCGGGCCCCCCAACCTGGGGGGAAAAACCGCCCCGGGGGGGGGGGAAAATCCCCGGGGGGGTTTTTTTTGGGTTTTGGGGGGGAAGTGCCCTTTTGGGGAAAGCCGTTGCCCCTTAAAACCCAAAAAAGGGATTAGGCCTTTTTACCCCTTTACACGGGGGCCCCCGGGGGCCCCGGGGCCCCCCCCTTTTTGGGGGGTTTCCTTAGGGCCCGGGGGCCCCTTTTAAGTTTTACCCCCCCTGGGGGGGGACCCCGGGGGGCCCCGAGGTGGGGGGCCCCAACCCCAAGGGCCCCGGGGGTAAACCCTTCGGGGCCCCTTTAAAAGGGTCCTTGGGCCCCCCGGAAAAGGGGGCCGGGGCCCACAAATTTTCGAGGGTTCCCCCTAACCCAGGGGGTAAACCCCAAAATTTTTAGGAATTAGGAAAAGGGGGTTTTTTTGGGGGGGGGCCACCCCCCTTTGGGTTGGCGGGGGCCCCGGGTTGCAGTCGCCCAAAAAAGGGGGGTTTTTTCCTGGGGGGGTTTTCCCGGGGCAAAAAGAAGGGTTCCCCCCTGCCGGGACCCCCCCCCCCAAAAACCCCCGGGGGCCGGTTTTTTTTTAAAAAAATCATTGGGGACTTTTTGGGGGTTTTTAAAAATAACCAATTTTTTTAAAAAAATTTAACCGGCGTTTTTTCCCGGTTGGAAAAATTTTTTTTAAAAAAAAAAACCGAACCCCTTTATAAACGGGGGGGGAAACCCCCTTTTTACCAAAAACCTTCGGAAAAAATTTGCCGGGGAAGGTTCAACCCCCCGGGAAAACCCCTTTCGGGGATTCCCCCCAAATGCTTAGGAATTCGGGAGTGGGGTTGGGGGGGAAGAAACCCCTTCGGCGGAAAAAAGTTTTTATTGGGTCCAGACCGGGAAAGGGGGACTTTCCAGTTAAGGGAGGGGGGGAAAAATATTTACTTTCCCCCCGGGGGGGGGGAAAAACCCGGGGAACCCAAGGGGCCCCTTACCCCAACCCCTAAACTTTCAAAAGGTTATGGAATTTTGGCCCGGGGGGGAAAAATTGCCCCCCCACGAGGGGCCCCCCCGTCCCGGTCCCCCCCCTTGTTTGGTCCTGAAAGGGCCCCCCTTTTTTGTTGGTAAAAGGTGGGTTGGCCCTCCCTCCAGTTGCGGGGGGCCCTCGCCCCCAAACCCCGGGGGGGCCGTCGGAAAGGGGGGTTAAAAACCGAACTAAGGGAGGGGCCTTTGGGAAAGGGGCCGGGCCAACCCCCATTTTTCGGGGGAAAAAAATTTGGGGGCAAAAAGTTTAAAAAAAATTTTTAAAAAAGGGGGAAAAAAAAATTAAAGGAAGGTAAAAGGGGAGGGGGGCAACCCCCGGGGGGGGGCGGCGGGGGGGGGGGGGGGGGGGGGGTTTTTTTTTCCCCAAAAAAAAAAAATTTTTTTTTAAAAAGGGGTTTTTTTTTGGGTGGGGCCCCAAAAGGGGGGGGGGAAAAAAGGGGGGGGGGGCCCCCTTTGGGGGGGCTCCCCCCCCCCCCCCAAAAAAAAAAACCCCCCTTTTTTTTTTTTCAAAATTTAAAAAGGGGGCCCCATTTGGGGGGGAAACCCCCAAACCCCAAAAAAAAGGGCTTTTTTTTTTTAAAAAAATAAGGGGGTTAAATTGGGGTTTTAAAAAATTTAAAAAAAACCCCCCGGGGGGAAAATTTTCCCCCCGGGGGAAACCCCGGGGGGGAAAAAAAAACCCCCCCAAAAGAAAAAAAAAATTCCCGGGTTTTTTCCCCCCGGGGGGTTTTTTAAAAAAACCCCCCTTTTTTTTTTAAAAATTTTTTGGGGGGGAAAAAAAAAGGGGGGGGAAAATAAAGGGGCCCCCGGTTTTTTTATTTTTTTGGGGCCCCCCGGGGGGCCCCCCTACCAGGGGTTCCCCAAAAAAGGGGGGGGGGGGGTTTTTTTCCCCCCGGGGGGGGGGAAAAAATTCCCCCTCTTTTTAAAAGGGGGGGGGGAAAACCCCCCCTTTCCGGGGGGGGGGGGGAAAAAAAAAAAAAAGGGGAAAATTTTCCCCCCCCCATTTAAAAAGGAACCCCCCCCCCTTTTTTTAAAACCCCGGTTTTTAAAATACCGGGGGGGGGGGGGGGAAAAACCCCCCCCCCGGGGGGGGGTTTTTTGGGGGAAAAAAAAAAAAAAGGGGGAAAAAAAAAGGGGGGTTTTTTTTTGGGGTGGGAAAACCCCTTTTTTTAAAAAAAAACCCCCGGGGAGGCAAAATTTTTCCCCCCCCGGTTCCCCGCCCCCCCCATTTTTTAAAAATTGGGGGTTTTCCCCCCGGGTTTTTTCTGGGAAAAAAAAAGGGGGGAAAAAAAAGGGTTTGGGGGGCCCCCCCCGGGGGCCCCCGGGGGGGGGCCCCCGGGGGGCGGGGGGGGGGGCCCCCCCCGGGGGGGGGGGGGAAAATTTTCCCGGGGCCCCTTTTTTTTTTTTCCAAAAAGGACCCGGGCAAAAAAAACCCCCCCCCCCAAAACCCCTCCCCCTGGAAAAATTGGGGCTTGGGAAATTTGTTCCCCATGAACGGGGGAATTTCCCAGTTAAAGGCCCCGAAAATCATTAAGCTCCGCGTTTGATTAACGGTTCCCCTGCCCTTTTTACACACCGCCCGTCGGGCCCCTTTTCCGATTGAATGGATTTAGTTTAGGGTTTTTTCGGACCGGCCCGGGAACCCGGCAACCGGCTTCCGTTCGGTAATCGGGTTTCGCTGGAAAAGATGGGCCGAAAAATTTTATCATTTAGGAGGAATTTTAAAAAAAGTCGTAAACAAGGTTTCCCGTAGGTGAACCTGGGGGGAAAGGTCATTAAAGAATTATTCGCCAAATTTTGAGCGTTCATATTTTGCTTTTAAAAAAGGCTTCTATGTCCGGCCACTTGGGTTGTAATGAAATGGGGGTCGAAGAAAGAAACCCAAAAATGAATTTAAAAGGCTGGAATATTATAAAATTTTAAAAAAATAAAGGAAAAAAAAGAAGAAAAGTTAGTGGGGGGCCTTCTCCTTGCTCTTTGCCCCCGCCAAGGCCTCCCGGCCCCCCCCGGCGGGGAGGGGGGGAAGGGGTCGGTTAGGAGCTGAAAAAATTGCGGGGCCAAACCCGGGGCGGGCTTTAAAAGGGTGCCCCGCCGCCGGGTGGCCCCCGACGCTCTTTTTAAAAAAAAGTCCAACTGCCAAGAGGGGGCTTTCCTTCCTCTCGGCTGCCCACACCCCCCCCTCAGGGCCTCCCCTGAAAAAGCCGGGGGCTGGGGCCTTTGGCCCGGGGCCAGCGCGGCTCGAAAGGGCCCGGCGGGGCTGGGTAAGGCTCAGCGGAGGTGGGGGTTTTTTGTTGGTCGCACCGGGAGAAGTGCACTTTGTTGCTGTGGGGGAGGTGGTCGGGCCCGGCCCGGGACTCCCCCCGGGTTGGCCCTGCCCCGCCGGCCTCAAAAAAACTTCCCAAAAAAAAAAAAATAATTTTTAAAAAAAAATCCCTTCGCCCCCGGGCCGAGAGGACGGCCGCCAACGGGGCGTCGAGAGATTCTCGGCCGGCGAGGGGCGTCAGGCCCCCCGCCTTCGGGCCGCCGAGTATTTGCTGGGCAATGACGCACATTAAAAGTGTACCGGGAGCGGTTTGGGGGGGGCTAAGGCAGTTGTCCCCGCCGTTTCTCGCGTAACACTTTTATTTTTTTTTTAAAAAAGGCAAAAAAAAGACCCCTGTACTAAACCCCGGAGCGGGTGGAATCAAATCGGCTCGGGGGGGGTCGATGAAAAAGACGCAGGCCAAAAACCCGCGCGTGTCCCCTCGGGGTGAAACTGCAGGGGGAAACACATGAGGCATCGACATTTCGAACGCACCCAATTGCGGCCCTGGGCCCAGGGAAAAAAGGCCCCCACCCCTGTTTCTGAGGGTCGTATTCAAAAAAAAAAAGCCACTGGAACCCATTGTTCTCGACCAAAATTGTGCCCCCGAGGGGGGGGGTCGTGAAAGGGGGCTCCCCCGGGCCCCAAGAGCACGCCTCTTCCCCAGAGGGGGGGGGCGGGTGGGGCCCCAGGGGGGGCCGGTTTCCCCCTTAAAAAAAAATAATCCCGCCGGCGGAAAGCCCAGGGCCGGAGGAGGGTAGTTCCGGGCCTTCTTTGCCCCCACGAGGGGCCGGACAAAGCCCGCTCCCCCCCCGAGGCCGCGCCGATCCCCAGAGGGGGGCGGCCCGGGAGTTGGCGGGGGGGGGACGGAGCGAAAGCTGGCGGCCCGCGGAAGGAAGTTTCCCGGGCGGCCCCCCCGGGGGCGGACGGGCCTTCCCGGTCTGTAGTACCTTTTTTTGGTACGGAACGAAAGCTCGTGAAAAGTTTTTCGGACCAACCTGCCCGGTGTTCCCGGTCGCAAGCAGCCCCCCCCTTTTGCGGGCTTGGACCCGTGAAGTTGCGGAACTCTTGGCGGGCCGATTGTGGACACCGCCCCCCCTTCGGGCCCGGGCCACTCCCTTTCAGGCCCGGGGGGGGGGGGGGGGCCCGCCCCCCGGTTTTGTAGCGGGGGAAAAAAGGCCCCCGGGTCCCTTCGGGGGGGGTTTTGGGGGCAAAACCCCTTTTGGGGCCCCGGGGGGTAGGGGGGGGCCGCCAAAATTGGTCCCCATGGGGGAAAAAAAAACAAAAATTTTTTAAAAAAAAAAATGTAAAAACCCCGGTGGGTCCCCCCCCCCCGTTTAAAAAAATTTTGTTTTGGGGAAGGGAAAAAAAAAAAGGGGGGCCCTTTAAAAACCCCCGGGAACGGGGGAAAACCCCAGAGCCCCCGGCCCGTTTAAAAGGAAAAAAGGGGGGGGTGGGGCCCCCCCTTTGGGGTCCCGGGGGCCCCCCCGGGTTAAGCCCCTTTGGGGGGGGCCCCCCGGCCCCCCCCCGAAGAAAAGGTGGGGGGGCCCCCCCAAAATTTGGGAAAAAACCCCCCCCCGGGGGGGGGCCCCCCAAAAGGGGGGTGGGGGAGGGGGATTTTAAAGGGGGTTTTAAAAATCAAAAACTTTAAAAAACCCCAAAGAAAAAGGGAAAAAAAAACCGGGAGGGGGGAAATTTTTTGGCGGGGGAAAGGCAAGGGGGGGAAAAGGGGTTTGGGCCCCCGGGGCCCGGCCCCCCCAAAAAGGGAGTTTTTCCCCCCCCCTTCCCCCCCCCTGGGTCCCCCCACCCCGCGGGGGGTGGCCTCTTTGCCCCCCCCCCCGGGTTGTCCCCTTTGGGGGGGGGGTGGGGGCCCCCCCCCAAAAAGGGGTTTTTTTTTTCCCCGGGGGGGACCCCAAAACCCTTTTTCCCCGGTGGGCGCGCCCCCCCCCCCTGCGGGGTCCCCCCCCCCCCCAAAGGCCCCGGAAGGGGGTCCTTTACCCCCCGCCCCGGGGGGGGGCGGGGGAAACCCCCCCGGCAAGGGGGCCGACCCCCCGGGTTCCCGGGCGTTTAAAAAAAAAAAAAAAAAACCGTCCCCCGGGGCCCCCCTCCCCCCCGCGGGGCGCCCCCCCGGTTCCCCCGGGAAAAAAAACCCCGGGGGGGTTTTTTAAAAAAAAAGGGGGGGGGGCCCTTACCCGGGGGCCCCCCCCCCCCCCTTTGGGTTGGCCCCCCCGCGGGTTTTCACTCCCCCAAAGGGGGCCCCCCCCCCCTCCCGGGGGGCCCTTTTTAAAATTTGGGGAATTAAAACCAAAAGCCCCTTTTTAAAAGGAAAATTACGGGGGGGGGGGCCCCCAGCCAAAGGGGAAAAAACCCCGGGCAAAAAAATGGCATTTTGGGGCCTTTTTGGAACGCTCCCGTTGGGGGAAGGGACCCTCGGGCAAATGCCCCCCCCAACTCCCCCCCCGGGGGGTTTTCGTTTAAAAAGGGAGACCGAAGGGAAAACCCCCCCCGGTAAACCCCAAAAAATTTTAAAAAAAAATTCCCCGCCCCGGGGGGGCCCCAAAACCCGGGGAGGGAAAAATTGGGAAAAAACCCCCCCCAAAATTTTTTTTAAAAACCCCGGGGGCCCCCTCCCCCCTTTTTGGGGTTTCCCCAAGCCCCCCCAAATAGGTTTTTTTGGGGGGAAAAGGGGGGGGGGATTTTCTCCGGGAAAAGAAAAGGGGGGGGGCCCCTTTAAACCCCTACCCAAAATTTTTAAAAAGGGGGAAAAGGGTTTTTAAAAGGCCCCCCTTTTTTTCCCCCCAAACCCCCCCCAAGGGGCCCCCGGGTTGCAAAAAAATGGGGGGGGGGGAACGGGGGAAAAACCGTGGGAAAGGGTTTAGGAAAAACCCTTTGGGGGGTTTTTAAACAAAAAAAGGGGGCCCCAAAAAATTTTTTGGGGGGCCCCCCGGCCATGAAAAAGGGTTGGTTTTTTTTTAAAGGGAAAAGGGAAAAACCCCCCTGGGAAAAAACCAAAAAACCCCAAAAAGGGGGGTAAAAAAACCCCCCCCGGCCCAAACCCCCCGGAAAAGGAGGGGGCCCCCCTAAAAACCCCCCCCCTAAGGCAAAAGGGGGGGGGGCCCCCTCGGGAAGGGGCGCCCCAAGGCCCCGGGGGAAAAGGGCCCCCGGCCGGGGTTTGGGGGGGGGGGTTGGGGGGGAAAACCCCCCCCGGAAAACCCCGGGGGGGAGTCTTTTTGGTTTTTAAAAAAAAGGGGCCCCCCGGGAAGGCTGGGGTGAGAAGGGGGTTTTTTTTCCCCCCCGGGGAAAACCCGGAAAAAAGGGCAATTTGAAAATTGCCCCCGGGTCCCCAAAAAAAAAATTTTGCCCCGGGGGCAAAATTTCCGCCTCGGCTAAAAAAAAACCCCCCGGGGGGTTTCCCCCCTTTACCGGGGGGCCCCCGCGAAAGGGGGCCCCGGAAAGCCCCATTCGGGGGGGAAAAAAACCCGGTTTTTTTCCCCTTTTCCGGGAAAAGGGACGGGAAAAAGCCCCCCTTTTGGGCCCAAAGGTGTCCCCCCCCCCGGGGGCCCCCCCAAAGAAAAGGAGAAGCCCAGGGGGGCCGGGGAAAAAAAATTTTGGGTTTCCAAAAACCCCCCTTTTTTTGAAAATTTTTTTCCCCGGGGGGTCGGGGGGGGGGGGGTTTTTTTTTGGAAACCCGGGGCCCGGGCCCGGGAGGTGGGGTTTTTTCCCCGGACCCTGAAAAAAACCCACCCCCCCAACCCCCCCCCCCCCCCCCTTTCCGCCCCCCCCAGGTTTTTTCCGGGGATGCCCCTTGTCGATTTGAAAAAAAGGGGGGGCGGCCCCAAGTTTTGGGGCTTTGGGGATAAGGGGTTTTTTTTCCCCCAAAAAACTGGGGGGGGGGCCGGGCTTTGTTTAATAAACCCGGGGGGCCAATGGGGGGGGCCCCGGGGGGTTTTAAAAAGGGGGTTTTTTCCCCGCCCCCCAAAACCCGGTGGGGTTGGGAAAACCCCGGGGAAATCTCCCCTTTTTGGGGGGGGGGCCTTGGGGGTTCCCCCCCCCCCCAATTTTGGGGGCGCTAAACCCGGGGGAAAAAGGGGGCCCCCCCTTTTTTTTCGGCCCCCCCCAAGGATCCTTGAAAAAAAAGGCCCGGGGGGAAAAAAAAGGGGTGAACCCGTCTTTAAAAAAACCCAAAAATTTTTGGGAAGGCCCCAAAGGGGGTTTTTGAAAAGAAGGGGTTTTCCGCCCAAAGGGGGGAATGTCCCCAAAAATAAGGTTTTTTCGGGGGCGGCCGGGGGGAAATTTTAAAACCCCCAAGGGGCCCCTCTTTTTCCCCCCCCAAAGTGCCCCCCCCCGGAAAAGGGGGGGGCGGGCCCCCCTTGGGCCCCCCTTTCGCGCCCCCGGGCCCCGGCGGGCTTGGGAAAAAAAAAGCCCCCGGGGGAAAAAACCCCCGTTTTATTTTGACCCCAAAAGGGGGAAAAAAAAGGGGTTTTTTGGAAAAGGGGGGGCGGTTTTTTTCCTTAC
>JAJSOM010000050.1:0-19284 GCA_023052935.1 Piezodorus guildinii
GTCGGTTTCTCTTTTATTAAATATCTTTTTATTTTTTCAGAAGAACCTGTGTCTTCACTACTTAGTGGTATGAGAGTCCAACCTTCAGGCTCCCTAAGGTCTGTTTCTCTTTTATTAAATATCTTTTTATTTTTTCAGAAGAACCTGTGTCTTCACTACTTAGTGGTATGAGAGTCCAACCTTCTGGTTCCCTAAGGTCTGTTTCTCTAATATTAAATATCTATTTATTTGTTTCAGATGAACCTGTGTCTTTGTCACTTACTGGTATCAGGGTGTAATCCTTAGGTTTCTAAGGTCTGTTTCTCTTTTATTAAATATCTTTTTATTTGTTTCAGAAGAATTTCTGTCTGCACTACTTAGTGGTATCAGGGTCCAATATTCAGGTTCTCTGACGTCTGTTTCTCTTTAATTAAATATTTCTTTATTTTTTTCAGAAGAACCTGTGTCTGTACTACTTAGTGGTATCAGGGTCCTATTTTTACGTTGCCTAAGGTCTGTTTCTCTTTAATTTTTTTTTTTTTTTCTATTCAAAAGATCCTTTGTAATATCGGTGTCCAACCTTAAGGTTCCCTAAGGTCTGTTTCTCTTTAATTAAATATCTCTTTATTTGTTTCAGATGAACCTGTGTCTGCGCTACTTAGTGGTATGAGGATCAAATCTTCAGGTTCTCTTAGGTCTTTTTCTCTTTTATTAAATATGTTTTTATTTCTTCAGAAGAACCTGTGTCTTCACTACTTAGTGGTATCTAAGTCCAATCTTCAGGCTCCCTAAGGTCTGTTTCTCTTTTATTAAAAATCTTTTTTTTTTTTCAGAAGAACCTGTGTCTTAACTACTTAGTGGTATCAGAGTCCAATCTTCAGGCTCAATAAGGTCTGTTTCTCTTTTATTAAATATCTTTTTATTTGTTTCAGAAGATCTTCTGTCTGCACTACTAAGTGGTATCAGGATCCAATATTCAGGTTCCCTGACGTCTGTTTCTCTTTAATTAAATATTTCTTTATTTGTTTCAGAAGAACCTGTGTCTGCACTACTTAGTGGTATCAGGGTCCTATTTTTTACGTTCCCTAAGGTCTGTTTCTCTTAAATTTTTTTTTTTTTCTCTATTCAAAAGTTCCTATGTCCGAACCCATTTGTAATATCGGCGTCCAGCCTTCTTGTTCCCTAAGGTCTGTTTCTCCTTAATTAAATATCTCTTTATTTGTTTCAGAAGAACCTGTGTCTGCACTACTTTGTGGTATCAGGGTCCAATCTTGAGGTTCTCTAAGGTCTGTTTTTCTTTAAATATTATTTTTTTTTTCTTTTCAAAAGTTCCTGTGTCCGTACCACTTTGTAATACGGTTCCAACCCTTTAGGTTCCCTAAGGTCTTTTCTCCTTAATTAAATATCTCTTTATTTTTTCAGAAGAACCTAGTGTCTCACTACTTAGTGGTATCAGGGTCCAATCTTCAGGTTCCCTAAGGTCTGTTTCTCTTTATAATATTTTTTTTGTTTTTTCTTTCAAAAGATCCTTTGTCCCTACAATTAGTATATCAGATGTCCACCTTTGGTTCCCTAAGGTCTGTTTCTCTATATTAAATATCTATTTAATTGTTTCAGATGAACCTGTGTCTTTGTCACTTAATGGTATCAGAGTGTAATCTTAGGTTTCTAAGGTCTGTTTCTCTTTATTTTAATTTTTTTTTTTCATTTCAAAGTTCCTATGTCCGAACCATTTGTAAATCGTCAGGTCCATTATTGTTCCCTAAGTCTATTTCTCCTTAATTAAATATCTCTTTATTTGTTTCAGAAGAACCGTGTCTGCACTACTTAGTGGTATCAGGGTCCAATTTTCAGGTTCCTAAGGTCTGTTTCTCTTTAATTTTTTTTTTTTTTTCTTTCAAAAGATCCTTTGCTACATTAATCGTGTCCAACCTTAAGGTTCCCTAAGGTCTGTTTCTCTTTATTAAATATCTCTTTAATTGTTTCAGATGAACCTGTGTCTCTGCCACTTAGTGGTATCAGGTTCAATCTTTAGGTTCTCTAAGGTCTGTTTCTCTTTTAATTAAATTTTTTTTTTTCTTTCAAAAGATCCTTGTCATTCCCCATTTGTATATCGATGTCCAACTTCTGTTCCCTAAGGTCTGTTTCTCTTTATTAAAATCTTTTTTATTTGTTTCAGAAGAACCTGTGTCTGTCACTACTTTTGTGGTATCAGGTCCAATCTTAGGTCTCATAAGGTCTGTTTTCTTTTATTATATCTGTTTATTTTTTCATTCCAAAGTCTCTGTCGCCCTACTTTGTAATAGGATCCAGCTTCAGTGTTCCCTAAGGTCTGTTTCTCCTTAATTAAATATCTTTTTATTTGTTTCAGAAGAACCTGTGTCTGCACTACTTAGTGGTATCAGGGTCCAATCTTAGTTCCCTAAGGTCTGTTTCTCTTAAATATTTTTTTTGTTTTTCTTTTCAAAAGTTCCTTTGTCACCTCCATTAGTAATATCGTGTCCACTTTGGTTCCCTAAGGTCTGTTTCTCCTATTATTAAATATCTATTTATTGTTTCAGAAGAACCTGTGTCTGACTACTTTTGTATCAGGGTCCTAATCTTCAGGTTCTTAAGGTCTGTTTTTCTTTTAATTTTATTTTTTTATTTTTTCAAAAGTTCCTGTGTCGTACACTTGTGTAATAACGGTCCAAACTCTCAGGTTCCCTAAGGTCTATTTCTCCTTAATTAAATATCTCTTTATTTGTTTTAGAAGAACCAGTGTCTGCACTACTTAATGGTATCAGGGTCCAATCTTCAGGTTCCCTAAGGTCTGTTTCTCTCTTTAAATATTTTTTTTGTTTTTCTTTTCAAAAGATCCTTTGTCCCTACCAATTAGTAATATCAGTGTCCGACCTTTAGGTTCCCTAAGGTCTGTTTCTCTATTATTAAATATCTATTTAATTGTTTCATATGAACCTGTGTCTTTGTCACTTAATGGTATCAGAGTGTAATCTTTAGGTTTCTAAGGTCTGTTTCTCTTTAATTTTATTTTTATTTTTTTTCATTTTCAAAAGTTCCTATGTCCGAACCCATTTGTAATATCGTCGTCCAGCCTTCTTGTTCCCTAAGGTCTATTTCTCCTTAATTAAATATCTCTTTATTGTTTCAGAAGAACCTGTGTCTGCACTACTTAGTGGTATGAGAGTCCAACCTTCAGGTCCCTAAGGTCTGTTTCTCTTTTATTAAATATCTTTTTTTTTTCAGAAGACCTGTGTCTTCACTACTTAGTGGTATGGAGTCCAACCTTCAGGTTCCTAAGGTCGTTTCTCTTTTATTAATATCTTTATTTTTCAGAAGAACCTGTGTCTCCTACTTAGTGGTATGAGGTCAAACCTTCAGGTTCCCAAGGTCTGTTCTCTTTATTAATTTTTTTTTTTTTCAAAGAACCTTGTCTCTACCTTTGTATATGGTGTCAACCTTCGGTTCCTAAGGTCTGTTTCTCTTTTAATTAATTTTTTTTTTTTTTCAAAGTTGTGCACTACTGAGTATAGTCCAACTCAGTTCCTAGGTCTGTTTCTCTTTTATTAAATATCTTTTATTTTTTCAGAAGAACTGTGTCTGCACACTTAGTTATCAGGTCAACTTTGTTCCCTAAGGCCTTTTCTCTTAATTATTTTTTTTGTTTAAAAACTTTGCCTATTTGTATCGGTCAACCTGTTCTCTGTTTCTTATTAAATTTTTTTTTTTTCAAAGACCTGTGTCTACTACTTAGTGTATAGAGTCAACCTTCAGGTCCTAAGGTCTGTTTTTTTTATTAATATCTTTTATTTTCAGAAGAACCTGTTCTTCACTACTTGTGGTTAGAGTCCAACTTCAGTTCCTAAGTCGGTTCTCTTTATTATTTTTTTTTTTCAAAGAACCTTGTCTCCACTGTGTATGGGTCAAACCTTCAGGTTCCCTAAGTCTGTTTCTCTTTATTATTTTTGTTTTTTCAAAGAACCTTTGCCTCTGAATGGTGTCCAACCTTCAGGTTCCAGGTCTGTTTCTCTTTTATATATTTTTTTTTTTCAAAGACCTTGTCTGACTACTTATGTATAGGTCAACTTAGTTCCTAGCTTTTCTCTTTATTTTTTTTTTTTTCAAAAACTTGTCTCACACTTGTATATCGGTCAACTTAGGTTCTGTTTCTCTTTATTATTTTTTTTTTTTCAAAGACTTTTGCCTACTTGTAAAGGGTCAACCTTCAGTTCTCTGTTTCTCTTTATTAATATTTTTATTTTTTCAGAAGAACCTGTGTCTCACTACTTAGTGTATAGAGTCAACTTCAGTTCCCTAGGTCGTTTCTCTTTTATTAAATATCTTTTTATTTTTCAGAAGAACCTGTGTCTCACTACTTAGTGTATAGAGTCAACTTCAGGTTCCCTAAGGTCGTTTCTCTTTATTTTTTTTTTTTTTCAAAGACCTGTTCTCCCTTTTATAGTCACCTCGTTCCCTAAGGTCTGTTTCTCTTTTATAAATATCTTTTATTTTTTTCAGAGAACCTGTGTCTGACTCTATGTATGGGTAACCTTGTTTCTAGGTCTGTTTCTCTTTTATTAATATTTTTTTTTTCAAAAATCTGTCCACTACTTAGTGGTATCAGGTCACTTCAGTTCCTAGGTCTGTTTCTCTTTATTAATATTTTTATTTGTTCAGAAGAACCTGTGTCTTACACTTAGTGTATCGGTCAACCTTCCTAGGTCTGTTTCTCTTTATTTTTTTTTTTGGGTCCAATCTTGAGGTTCTCTAAGGTCTGTTTTTCTTTAAATATTATTTTTTTTTTTCTTTTCAAAAGTTCCTGTGTCCGTACCACTTTGTAATAACGGCTTCCAACCTTCAGGTTCCCTAAGGTCTATTTCTCCTTAATAAATATCTCTTTATTTTTTTAGAAGAACCAGTGTCTGCACTACTATGTATCAGGGTCCAATCTCAGTTCCCTAAGTCTGTTTCTCTTTAAATATTTTTTTGTTTTTCTTTCAAAGATTCTTTGTCCCTACCAAATAGTAATATCAGTGTCCGACCTTTAGTTCCTAAGTCTGTTTCTCTATTATTAAATATCTATTTAATTGTTTCATATGAACCTGTGTCTTTGTCACTTAATGGTATCAGAGTGTAATCTTTAGGTTTCTAAGGTCTGTTTCTCTTTAATTTTATTTTATTTTTTTTCATTTTCAAAAGTTCCTATGTCCGAAACCCATTTGTAATATCGTCGTCCAGCCTTCTTGTTCCCTAAGGTCTATTTCTCCTTAATTAAATATCTCTTTATTTGTTTTCAGAAGAACCAGTGTCTGCACTACGTAGTGGTATCAGGGTCCAATCTTCAGGTTCCCTAAGGTCTGTTTCTCTTTAAATATTTTTTTTGTTTTTCTTTTTAAAAGATCCTTTGTCCCTACCAATTAGTAATATCAGTGTCCGACCTTTAGGTTCCCTAAGGTCTGTTTCTCTATTATTAAATATCTATTTAATTGTTTCAGATGAACCTGTGTCTTTGTCACTTAATGGTATCAGAGTGTAATCTTTAGGTTTCTAAGGTCTGTTTCTCTTTAATTTTATTTTTATTTTTTTTCATTTTCAAAAGTTCCTATGTCCGAACCCATTTGTAATATCGTCGTCCAGCCTTCTTGTTCCCTAAGGTCTATTTCTCCTTAATTAAATATCTCTTTATTTGTTTCAGAAGAACCTGTGTCTGCACTACTTTGTGGTATCAGGGTCCAATCTTGAGGTTCTCTAAGGTCTGTTTCTCATTTAATATTATTGTTTTTTTTTCATTTCAAAGTTCCTATGTCCGAACCCATTTGTAATATCGGCATCCAGCCTTCTTGTTCCCTAAGGTCTATTTCTCCTTAATTAAATATCTCTTTATTTGTTTCAGAAGAACCTGTGTCTGCACTACTTAGTGGTATCAGGGTCAATCTTCAGGTTCCCTAAGGTCTGTTTCTCTTTTATTAAATATCTTTTTTTTTTTCAGAAGAACCTGTGTCTGTACCTCTTAGTAATATTGGCGTCCAACCTTCTGGTTCCCTAAGGTCTGTTTCTCTAATATTAAATATCTATTTATTTGTTTCAGATGAACCTGTGTCTTTGTCACTTACTGGTATCAGGGTGTAATCCTTAGGTTTCTAAGGTCTGTTTCTCTTTTATTAAATATCTTTTTATTTGTTTCAGAAGAATTTCTGTCTGCACTACTTAGTGGTATCAGGGTCCAATATTCAGGTTCTCTGACGTCTGTTTCTCTTTAATTAAATATTTCTTTATTTGTTTCAGAAGAACCTGTGTCTGTACTACTTAGTGGTATCAGGGTCCTATTTTTACGTTGCCTAAGGTCTGTTTCTCTTTATTTTTTTTTTTTTTTCTATTCAAAAGATCCTTTGTAATATCGGTGTCCAACCTTAAGGTTCCCTAAGGTCTGTTTCTCTTTAATTAAATATCTCTTTATTTGTTTCAGATGAACCTGTGTCTGCGCTACTTAGTGGTATGAGGATCAATCTTCAGGTTCTCTTAGGTCTTTTTCTCTTTTATTAAATATGTTTTTTATTTCTTCAGAAGAACCTGTGTCTTCACTACTTAGTGGTATCTAAGTCCAATCTTGAGGTCCCTAAGGTCTGTTTCTCTTTTATTAAAAATCTTTTTTTTTTTTCAGAAGAACCTGTGTCTTAACTACTTAGTGGTATCAGAGTCCAATCTTCAAGTTCCCTAAGGTCTGTTTCTTTTTATTAAATATCTTTTTATTTTTTCAGAAGAACCTGTGTCTGTACCTCTTAGTAATATTGCGTCCAACCTTCTGGTTCCCTAAGGTCTGTTTCTCTAATATTAAATATCTATTTATTTGTTTCAGATGAACCTGTGTCTTTGTCACTTACTGGTATCAGGGTGTAATCCTTAGGTTTCTAAGGTCTGTTTCTCTTTTATTAAATATCTTTTTATTTGTTTCAGAAGAATTTCTGTCTGCACTACTTAGTGGTATCAGGGTCCAATATTCAGGTTTCTGACGTCTGTTTCTCTTTAATTAAATATTTCTTTATTTTTTTTAGAAGAACCTGTGTCTGTACTACTTAGTGGTATCAGGGTACCTATTTTACGTTGCCTAAGGTCTGTTTCTCTTTAATTTTTTTTTTTTTTCTATTCAAAAGATCCTTTGTAATATCGGTGTCCAACCTTAAGGTTCCCTAAGGTCTGTTTCTCTTTAATTAAATATCTCTTTATTTGTTTCAGATGAACCTGTGTCTGCACTACTTAGTGGTATCAGGGTCAAATCTTCAGGTTCTCTTAGGTCTTTTTCTCTTTTATTAAATATTTTTTATTTCTTCAGAAGAACCTGTGTCTTCACTACTTAGTGGTATCAAGTCCAATCTTCAGGTCCCTAAGGTCTGTTTCTCTTTTATTAAAAATCTTTTTTTTTTTTTCAGAAGAACCTGTGATTAACTACTTAGTGGTATCAGAGTCCAATCTTCAGGCTCAATAAGGTTGTTTCTTCTTTTTTAATAAAATCTTTTTTTTTTTTCAGAAGAACCTGTGTCTGCACTACTTAGTGGTATCAGGGTCCTATTTTTACGTTCCCTAAGGTCTGTTTCTCTTAAATTTTTTTTTTTTTTCTATTCAAAAGTTCCTATGTCCGAACCCATTGTAATATCGCGTCCAGCCTTCTTGTTCCCTAAGGTCTGTTTCTCCTTAATTAAATATCTCTTTATTTGTTTCAGAAGAACCTGTGTCTGCACACTTTGTGGTATCAGGGTCCAATCTTGAGGTTCTCTAAGGTCTGTTTTTCTTTAAATTTATTATTTTTTTTTTTCTTTTCAAAAGTTCCTGTGTCCTACCACTTTGTAATAATGGCTTCCAACCTTCAGGTTCCCTAAGGTCTATTTCTCCTTAATTAAATATCTCTTTATTTGTTTTAGAAGAACCAGTGTCTGCACTACTTATGGTATCAGGGTCCAATCTTCAGGTTCCCTAAGGTCTGTTTCTCTTTAAATATTTTTTTTGTTTTTCTTTTCAAAAGATCCTTTGTCCCTACCAATTAGTAATATCAGTGTCCGACTTTAGGTTCCCTAAGGTCTGTTTCTCTATTATTAAATATCTATTTAATTGTTTCATATGAACCTGTGTCTTTGTCACTTAATGGTATCAGAGTGTAATCTTTAGGTTTCTAAGGTCTGTTTCTCTTTAATTTTATTTTTATTTTTTTTCATTTTCAAAAGTTCCTATGTCCGAACCCATTTGTAATATCGTCTTCCAGCCTTCTTGTTCCCTAAGGTCTATTTCTCCTTAATTAAATATCTCTTTATTTGTTTCAGAAGAACCAGTGTCTGCACTACGTTAGTGGTATCAGGGTCCAATCTTCAGGTTCCCTAAGGTCTGTTTCTCTTTAAATATTTTTTTTGTTTTTCTTTTTAAAAGATCCTTTGTCCCTACCAATTAGTAATATCAGTGTCCGACCTTTAGGTTCCCTAAGGTCTGTTTCTCTATTATTAAATATCTATTTAATTGTTTCAGATGAACCTGTGTCTTTGTCACTTAATGGTATCAGAGTGTAATCTTTAGGTTTCTAAGGTCTGTTTCTCTTTAATTTTATTTTTATTTTTTTTCATTTTCAAAAGTTCCTATGTCCGAACCCATTTGTAATATCGTCGTCCAGCCTTCTTGTTCCCTAAGGTCTATTTCTCCTTAATTAAATATCTCTTTATTTGTTTCAGAAGAACCTGTGTCTGCACTACTTGTGGTATCAGGGTCCAATCTTGAGGTTCTCTAAGGTCTGTTTCTCATTTAATATTATTGTTTTTTTTTCATTTCCAAAGTTCCTATGTCCGAACCATTTGTAATATCGGCATCCAGCCTTCTTGTTCCCTAAGGTCTTTTCTCCTTAATTAAATATCTCTTTATTTGTTTCAGAAGAACCTGTGTCTGCACTACTTAGTGTATCAGGGTCCAATCTTCAGGTTCCCTAAGGTCTGTTTCTCTTTTAAATATTTTTTTTGTTTTTTTTTCAAAAGATCCTTTGTCTCCTACCAATTAGTAATATCAGTGTCCACTTTTAGGTTCCCTAAGGTCTGTTTCTCTATTTTAATATCTATTTTAATTGTTTCAGAAGACCTGTGTTTGGCTATTTCTTGCTATTGACATTCACCTTCGGTTTCTAAAGGTACTGTTTCTCTCTAACTTTCTTAAGGTTTGTTCAATATCTTTTATTTATTTCAGAAGAACCTGTGTCTGCACTACTTAGTGGTATCAGGGTCCAATCTTGAGGTTCTCTAAGGTCTGTTTCTCATTTAATATTATTGTTTTTTTTCATTTCAAAAGTTTCTGTGTCCGTACTACTTAGTAGTATCAGGGTCCAATCTTCAGATTCCATGAGGTCTGTTCTCTTTTATTAAATATCTTTTATTTGTTTCAGAAGAATCTGTGTCTGCACGACTTAGTAATATCAGTGTCCAAACTTTTGTTCCCTAAGGTCTGTTTCTCTTTTAATTTAAAAATTCCTTTATTGTTTCAGCAAGATCCTGTGTTTGGCTACTTCTTGTATCGATCATTAAACCTTCCGGTTTCTATAACAGGACTGTTTTCCTCTAACTTTCTTAGTTTTTCAATATTCTTTTATTTATTTCAGAAGAACCTGTGTCTGCACTACTTAGTGGTATCAGGGTCCAATCTTGAGGTTCTCTAAGGTCTGTTTCTCTATTTAATATTGTTTTTTTTCTTTCAAAAGTTTCTGTGTCCGTACTACTTAGTAGTATCAGGTCCAATCTTCAAGTTCCATGAGGTCTGTTTCTCTTTTATTAAATATCTCTTTATTTGTTTCAGAAGAATCTGTGTCTGCACGACTTAGTGATATCAGTGTCCAAACTTCTGTTCCCTAAGGTCTGTTTCTCTTTAATTAATATTCTTTTATTTTTTTCAGAAAGAACCTGTGTTCGGCTACTTCTTGTATCGCATTCACCTTCGGTTTCTAAAGGACTGTTTCTCTCTAATTTATTAATTGTATCTTTTATTTATTTCAGAAGAACCTGTGTCTTTCACTACTTAGTGGTATCAGGGTCCAATCTTGGTTCTCTAAGGTCTGTTTCTCATTTAATATTATTCTTTTTTTTCATTTCAAAGATCCTGTGTCCGTACTACTTAGTAGTATCAGGGTCCAATCTTTAGATTCCATAGGTCTGTTTCTCTTTTATTAAATATCTCTTTATTTTTTCAGAGAATCTGTGTCTGCACGACTTAGTAATATCAGTGTCCAAACTTCTTGTTCCCTAAGGTCTGTTTCTCTTTAATTAAATATTCTTTATTTGTTTAAGATGAACCTGTGTCTGCGCTACTTAGTGGTATCAGGATCAAATCTTCTGGTTCTCTAAAGTCTGTTTCTCTATTAATATTATTTTTTTTTTTCTTTTCAAAAGTTTCTGTGTCCGTACTACTTAGTTGTATCAGAGTCCAATCTTCAAGTTCCCTAAGGTCTGTTTAGTTTTATTAAATATCTTTTTATTTTTCAGAAGAACCTGTATCTTCACTACTTAGTGGTATTAGAGTCCAATCTTCAGGTTCCCTAAGGTCTGTTTCTCTTTAATTATTTTTTTTTGTTTTTTTTTCAAAAGATCCTTTGTCTCTACCACTTTGTATTATCGGTGTCTAACCTTCAGGTTCCCTAAGGTCTGTTTCTCTTTTAATTAATATCTTTTGTATTTTTTCAGAAGAACCTATGTCTGCACTACTGAGTGGTATAAGAATCCAACCTTCAGGTTCCCTCAGGTATGTTTCTCTTTTATTAAATATCATTTTATTTTTTCAGAAGAACCTGTGTCTGCACTACTTAGTGGTATCAGAGTCTAATCTTTAGGTTCCCTAAGGCCTATTTCTCTTTAATTATTTTTTTTGTTTTTTTTTCAAAGATCCTTTGTCTCTACCACTTTGTAATATCGGTGTCTAACCTTCAGGTTCCCTAAGGTCTGTTTCTCTTTAATTAAATATCTTTTTATTTTTTCAAAGAACCTGTGTCTGCCTACTTAGTGGTATCAGGATCAAACTTCAGGTTCCTCTAAGTCTGTTTCTCTTTAATTATATTTTTTTTTTTTTCAAAGACCTGTGTCTCACTACTTAGTGGTATAGATCAATCTTCAGTTCCTAAGGTCTGTTCTCTTTTTATTAATATCTTTTTATTTTTCAGAAGAACCTGTTCTTCACTCTTAGTGGTATAGAGTCCAACTTCAGGTTCCCTAAGGTCTGTTTCTCTTTATTAAATATCTTTTTTTTTTTCAGAAGAACCTGTTGTCTTCACTACTTAGTGGTATTAGAGTCCAACCTTCAGGTTCCCTAAGGTCTGTTTCTCTTTTATATTAATATCTTTTTTATTTTTTCAGAAGAACCTTGTCTCACTACTTGAGTGGTATGAGAAGTCCAACCTTCAGGTTCCCTAAGGTCTGTTTCTCTTTTATTAAATATCTTTTTATTTTTTCAGAAGAACCTGTGTCTGCACTACTTAGTGGTATAGAGTCCTAACCTTCAGGTTCCCTAAGGTCCTGTTTCTCTTTAATTAATTTTTTTTTTTTTTTCAAGAAGATCCTTGTCTTCACACTTTGATGGTGTCAACCTTCAGGTTCCCTAAGGTTGTTTCTCTTTATTAATATCTTTTTATTTTTTCAGAAGAACCTTGTCTGCACTACTAGTGGTATAGGCAACTTTCAGGTTCCCTAAGTCTGTTTCTTTTTATTAAATATTTTTTATTTTTTCAGAAGAACCTGTGTCTTGCCTACTTAGTGTATAGAGTCCAACCTTCAGGTTCCCTAAGGTCTGTTTCTCTTTTATTAAATATCTTTTTATTTTTTCAGAAGAACCTTGTCTTGCACTACTTAGTGGTATAGAGTCCAACCTTCAGGTTCCCTAGGTCTGTTTCTTTTTATTAAATATCTTTTTATTTTTTCAGAAGAACCTGTGTCTTTCACTACTTAGTGGTATGAGTCACTTCAGGTTCCTAGGCTGTTTCTCATTTTTTTTCTTTTTTTTTTTCAAAGACCTGTGTCTTCACACTTTGTATAGGTCCACTTCAGGTTCTAGTTTTTTTTATTAAATATTTTTTGATTTTTTTCAGAAGAACCTGTGTCTTCACTACTTAGTGGTTATGAGTCAACCTTCAGGTTCCCTAAGGTCTGTTTCTCTTTTATTAAATATTTTTATTTTTTCAGAAGAACCTATGTCTCACTACTTAGATGGTATGAGAGTCCAACCTTCAGGTTCCCTCAGGTCTGTTTTCTCTTTTATTAAATATCTTTTTATTTTTTCAGAAGAACCTGTGTCTTCACTACTTAGTGGTATAGAGTCTAATCTTAGGTTCCCTAAGGTCTTTTCTCTTTAATTATTTTTTTTGTTTTTTTTTTCAAAAGATCCTTTGTCTCTACCACTTTGTAATATCGGCTGTCTAACCTTCAGGTTCCTCTAAGGTCTGTTTCTCTTTTATTAAATATCTTTTTATTTTTTCAGAAGAACCTAGTGTCTGCACTACTTAGTGGTATAGAGATCCAACCTTCAGGTTCCCTAAGGTCTGTTTCTCTTTTATTAAATATCTTTTTATTTTTTCAGAAGAACCTGTGTCTCACTACTTAGTGGTATGAGAGTCAACTTCAGGTTCCCTAAGGCTATTTTCTTTTTATTATTTTATCTTTGTTTATTTTTTCAGAAAGACCTGTTGTCTCTACCACTTATGTAATATCGGGTCAACCTTCAGGTTCTAAGGTCTGTTTCTCTTTTATTAAATATCTTTTTATTTTTTCAGAAGAACCTGTGTCTGTCACTACTTAGTGTATAGGGTCCAACCTTCAGGTTCCCTAAGGTCTTAAATATTTTTTTTTTTTTCTATTCAAAAGATCCTTGTCCGCACCATTGTAATATCAGGGTCCACCTTTTGGTTCCCTAAGGTCTGTTTCTCATTATTAAATATTAAATATTTTTTTTGTTTTTCTTTTCAAAAGATCCTTTGTCCCTACCAATTAGTAATATCAGTGTCCGACCTTTAGGTTCTCTAAGGTCTGTTTCTCTATTATTATATATCTATTTAATTGTTTCATATGAACCTGTGTCTTTGTCACTTAATGGTATCAGAGTGTAATCTTTAGGTTTCTAAGGTCTGTTTCTCTTTAATTTTATTTTATTTTTTTTTCATTTTCAAAAGTTCCTATGTCCGAACCCATTTGTAATATCGTCGTCCAGCCTTCTTGTTCCCTAAGGTCTATTTCTCCTTAATTAAATATCTCTTTATTTGTTTCAGAAGAACCAGTGTCTGCACTACTTAGTGGTATCAGGGTCCAATCTTCAGGTTCCCTAAGGTCTGTTTCTCTTTAAATATTTTTTTTGTTTTTCTTTTTAAAAGATCCTTTGTCCCTACCAATTAGTAATATCAGTGTCCGACCTTTAGGTTCCCTAAGGTCTGTTTCTCTATTATTAAATATCTATTTAATTGTTTCAGATGAACCTGTGTCTTTGTCACTTAATGGTATCAGAGTGTAATCTTTAGGTTTCTAAGGTCTCTTTCTCTTTAATTTTATTTTTATTTTTTTTCATTTTCAAAAGTTCCTATGTCCGAACCCATTTGTAATATCGTCGTCCAGCCTTCTTGTTCCCTAAGGTCTGTTTCTCTTTAATTATTTTTTTTTCTTTTCAAAATATCCTGTGTCTTTATTATTTGGTAATATCGGCGTCTAGACCTCAGGCTCCATAAGATCATTTTCTCTTTTATTAAATATTTTTTTATTTTTTTAGGTGGACCTGTGTCTGCACTTCATAGTGTTATTAGGGTCTAACCTTCAGGTTCCCTAAGGTTTGTTTCTCTTTATAAAATTTTTTTTTTCTTATCATTCGATCTTGTGTCCATTTCACTTTGTAATATCGGCGTCCAGCCTTCAGGTTCCCTAAGGTCTGTTTCTCTTTAATTTTATTTTTATTTTTTTTCATTTCAAAAGTTCCTATGTCCGAACCCATTTGTAATATCGGCGTCCAGCCTTCTTGTTCCCTAAGGTCTATTTCTCCTTAATTAAATATCTCTTTATTTGTTTCAGAAGAACCTGTGTCTGCACTACTTAGTGGTATCAGGGTCCAATCTTCAGGTTCCCTAAGGTCTGTTTCTCTTTAAATATTTTTTTTGTTTTTCTTTTCAAAAGATCCTTTGTCCCTACCAATTAGTAATATCAGTGTCCGACCTTTAGGTTCTGTTTAATTTTACTTAAAATACTCATTTAGCTGGAATATTTTTGCATCTTTTTATATGTTTTCAACTATAGAAGAGGATCAACCCTGTATATATCATTGATACAGTGAAATAAGGGACTTGGTGTTTTCATGTTAATTTCTTACAAGTGTTGACACTTCAAATGTTTAATTTAACTGAAAAAACTCTTTTAGCTGGAATATTTTTGCATCTTTCTATATGTTTTCAGCTATAGGAGAGGATCAACCCCAAAAATCTTATTGATATGGTGAAATAAGGGACTTGGTGTTTTCATGTTTATTTCTTGCAAGTGTTGACACCTCAAATGTTTAATTTTACTTAAAATACTCTTTTAGCTGAAATATTTTTGCATCTTTTTATATGTTTTCAGCTATAGGAGAGGATCAACCATAAAAATCTTATTGATATGGTGAAATAAGGGACTTGGTGTTTTCATGTTTATTTCTTGCAAGTGTTGACACCTCAAATGTTTAATTTTACTTAAAATACTCATTTAGCTGGAATATTTTTGCATCTTTTTATATGTTTTCAGCTATAGAAGAGGATCAACCATAAAAGTCTTATTGATATGGTGAAATAAGGGACTTGGTGGTTTCATATAAATTTCTTGCAAGTATTGGCACCTGAAATGTTTAATTTTACTAAAAATACTCTTTTAGCTGGAATATTATTGCATCTTTTTATATGTTTTCAACTATAGAAGAGGATCAACCTTGTATATATCATTGATATAGTGAAATAAGGGACTTGGTGTTTTCATGTAAATTTCTTGCAAGTATTGGCACCTAAAATGTTTAATTTTACTAAATATACTCTTTTACCTGGAATTTTTTTGCATCATTTTATATGTTTTCAACTATAGAAGAGGTTCAACATAAAATATTTCATTAATATGGTGAAATAAGAGACTTGGTGTTTTTATGTCATATTCTTGCAGGTTTTGACACCTCAAATGTTTAATTTAACTGAAAATACTCTTTTAGCTGGAATATTTTTGCATCATTTTATATGTTTTCAACTATAGAAGAGGATCAACCCTGTATATATCATTGATATAGTGAAATAAGGGACTTGGTGTTTTCATTATAATTTCTTGCAAGTGTTGGACACCTAAAATGTTTAATTTTATTAAAAAAACTCTTTTTAGCTGGAATATTTTTGCATCTTTTTATATGTTTTCAGCTATAGAAGAGGATCAACCCAAAAATCTTATTGGTGTAGTGAAATAAGAGACATGGTGTTTTATGCAAAATTTCTTACAATGTTTGGACACCTCAAATGTTGCTAATTTTACTAAAAACACTCCTTTAGCTGGAATATTTTTACATCATTTTTATATTTTTCAACTAAGAAGAGGATCAAACCTGTATATATCATTGATATAGTGAAAAAAGGGACTTGGTGTTTTCATATAAATTTCTTGCAAGTGTTTGGCACCTAAAATGTTTAATTTTACTAAAATACTCATTTAGCTGGAATTTTTTGCATCATTTTTATATGTTTTCAACTATAGAAGAGGATTCAACCATAAATTTTCATTGATATGTGAAATAAGAGACTTGGTGTTTTATTACATATTCTTGCAAGTTTTGGCACCTCAAATGTTTAATTTAACTGAAAAAACTCTTTTAAGCTGGAATATTTTTGCATCATTTTATATGTTTTCAACTATAGAAGAGGATCAACCCTGTATATATCATTGATATAGTGAAATAAGGGACTTGGTGTTTTCATGTTAATTTCTTGCAAGTGTTGACACTCAAATGTTTAATTTACTATAAAAACTCTTTAGCTGGAATATTTTTGCATCTTTTTATATGTTTTCAGCTATAGAAGAGGATCAACCCATAAAATCTTATTGATATAGTGAAATAAGGGACTTGGTGTTTTCATTAAATTTCTTACAAGTGTTGACACCTCAAATGTTTAATTTACTAAAAAAACTCTTTTAGCTGAATATTTTTGCATCTTTTATATGTTTTCAACTATAGAAGAGGATCAACCTGTATATATCATTGATATAGTGAAATAAGGGACTTGGTGTTTTCATGTAATTTCTTGCAAGTGTTGACACCTAAAATGTTTAATTTTACTAAAAATACTCATTTAGCTGGAATATTTTTGCATCTTTTATATGTTTTCAACTATAGAAGAGGATCAACCTGTAAATATTTCATTGATATAGTGAAATAAGGGACTTGGTGTTTTCATGTTAATTTCTTGCAAGTGTTGACACCTCAAATGTTTAATTTAACTGAAAAAACTCTTTTAGCTGGAATATTTTGCATCTTTTATATGTTTTCAAACTATAGAAGAGGATCAACCATATAAATATATTGATATAGTGAAATAAGGGACTTGGTGTTTTCATTTAAATTTCTTGCAAGTGTTGACACCTAAAATGTTTAATTTTACTAAAAACACTCTTTTAGCTGGAATATTTTTGCATCTTTTATATTGTTTTCAGCTATAGAAGAGGATCAACCCTAAAATCTTATTGATATAGTGAAATAAGGGACTTGGTGTTTTCATGTTTAAATTTCTTGCAAGTGTTGACACCTCAAATGTTTAATTTTACTAAAAATACTCTTTAGCTGGAATATTTTTGCATCTTTTTATATGTTTTCAACTATAGAAGAGGATCAACCCTGTATATATCATTGATATAGTGAAATAAGGGACTTGGTGTTTTCATGTTAATTTCTTGCAAGTGTTGGACACTCAAAATGTTTAATTTTAACTAAAAAACTCTTTAGCTGAATATTTTTGCATCTTTTATATGTTTTCACTATAGAAGAGGATCAACCATAATATTTATTGATATGGTGAAATAAGGGACTTGGTGTTTTCATATAAATTTCTTGCAAGTTTGGCACCTAAATGTTTAATTTTACTAAAAACACTCTTTAGCTGGAATATTTTTGCATCTTTTTATATGTTTTCAACTATAGAAGAGGATCAACCCTGTATATATCATTGATATAGTGAAATAAGGGACTTGGTGTTTTCATGTTAAATTTCTTGCAAGTTTGCACCTAAAATGTTTAATTTTACTAAAAAACTCTTTTAGCTGGAATATTTTTGCATCTTTTTATATGTTTTCAGCTATAGAAGAGGATCAACCCAAAAATCTTATTGATATGTGAAATAAGGGACTTGGTGTTTTCATGTTAATTTCTTGCAAGTGTTGACACCTCAAAATGTTTAATTTTACTAAAAATACTCTTTTAGCTGGAATATTTTTGCATCTTTTATATGTTTTCAACTATAGAAGAGGATCAACCTTAAAATCATTGATATAGTGAAATAAGGGACTTGGTGTTTTCATATAAATTTCTTGCAAGTATTGGCACCTAAATGTTTAATTTTAACTGAAAAAACTCTTTTAGCTGGAATATTTTTGCATCTTTTTATATGTTTTCAAGCTATAGAAGAGGATCAACCCCGTAAAATCTTATTGATATGTGAAATAAGGGACTTGGTGTTTTCATATAAATTTCTTGCAAGATGGCACCTAAATGTTTAATCTAAAAAACTTTTCTAATATTTTTGCATATTTTTTATTTTTCACTATAGAAGAGGATCAACCTATATCTTTATATGTGAAATAAGGCTTGGATTTCATATTCTTGCAAGTTTTGCACCTAATGTTTAATTTTTTAAAAAACTCTTAGCTGGAATATTTTGCATCTTTTATGTTTTCACTATAGAAGAGGATCAACCCTGTAAAATCTTATTGATATAGTGAAATAAGGGACTTGGTGTTTTCATTAATTTCTTGCAAGTGTTGACACCTAAAATGTTTAATTTTAATAAAAAACTCTTTTAGCTGGAATATTTTTGCATCATTTTTATATGTTTTCAACTATAGAAGAGGATCAACCTATAAAAATCTTATTGATATAGTGAAATAAGGGACTTGGTGTTTTCATGTTTAATTTCTTGCAAGTTTGGCACCTCAAATGTTTAATTTTACTAAAAAACTCTTTAGCTGGAATTTTGCATCTTTTTATATGTTTTCAACTATAGAAGAGGATCAACCTAAAATCATTGATATGTGAAATAAGGACTTGGTGTTTTCATATAAGCACCTAAAATGTTTAATTTTACTAAAAAAACTCTTTTAGCTGGAATATTATTGCATCTTTTTATATGTTTTCAGCTATAGAAGAGGATCAACCATAAAAATCTTATTGATATGAGTGAAAAAAGGGACTTGGTGTTTTCATATAAATTTCTTGCAAGTGTTGCACCAAAAAGTTTAATTTAACTAAAAAACTCTTTTAGCTGGAATATTTTTGCATCTTTTTATATGTTTTCAGCTATAGAAGAGGATCAACCCAAAATCTTATTGATATGTGAAATAAGGGACTTGGTGTTTTCATTAAAATTCTTGCAAGATTGGCACCTAAAATGTTTAATTTTACTAAAAACACTTCTTTTATTAGCTTGAATTATGCATATGTTTAATTTTTCAACTATAGAAAGATCAACCCTGTATATATCTTGAAAATAGTGAAATAAGGGACTTGGTGTTTTCATTAAATCTTGCAAGTTGCACCTAAAATGTTATTTTACTAAAAACTCTTTTACTGGAATATTTTGCATCTTTTATATGTTTTCAACTATAGAAGGGGCAACCCAAAATCTTATTGAAAGTGAAATAAGGACTTGTGTTTTCATGTTAATTCTTGCAAGTGTTGACACCTAAAATGTTTAATTTTACTAAAATACTCTTTTAGCTGGAATATTTTTGCATCTTTTTATATGTTTTCAACTATAGAAGAGGATCAACCCATAAAATCTTATTGATATAGTGAAATAAGGGACTTGGTGTTTTCATTAAATTTCTTGCAAGTGTTGGCACCTAAAATGTTTAATTTTAACTAAAAAAACTCCTTTAGCTGGAATATTTTTGCATCTTTTTATATGTTTTCAACTATAGAAGAGGATCAACCCTGTATATATCATTGATATAGTGAAATAAGGACTTGGTGTTTTCATATAAATTTCTTGCAAGTGTTGGCACCTAAAATGTTTTTAATTTTACTAAAAATACTCTTTTAGCTGGAATATTTTTGCAT
>JAJSOM010000016.1:0-34860 GCA_023052935.1 Piezodorus guildinii
GTATAAAGTGGCTCTTCTCTTAGCTGATTTTGATGAAAACGTTTTTGTAACATATCTAGCGTATATTTGTCTTAAATATGAAATTTCGGTTTCATAGGACTTTTCGTTTCCGCCTGGGAGTTACCACACAAACACACAGACCTTTTTGCGGGACTTGGTTATTTGGACTCAGAGGACCCTAAAACGTGCATTTCCGTTAAAAACTGGAACTCGTAAATTTTCACGATCGCAATACTTTCCCTTACTATATGTAGTAAGTGAAAGTAAAAAATAACATGATGCCTTCTTTCACCAGCGAGGTTATTAGCAAGGTAATTGGCGTCAATTAAATATAAAGAGAGCAAAATTATAAAGATGATACATAATCTCTTGTTCCCACCAGCTGTGTGTTTGTAACCTCACTCCATCACACACACCTGGCCATTCACAAATTAATAACTATCTGAGTTTATGAATTTATAAAAGCTTTTCATTTATTTTAACAACTTACGATACGTAATATTGTTTCTAAAATCTTGTGCATCCAACCAACTCCATCCGATCCCTAATCCTTAAGATGAGATGTCTTGCGGTCCTCCCACTTAGGCCTTCCAAGAAGAAATATAAATTGTTATTATTTATTACTTATGTTTGTTTGTTTATTTATTTAACGTCACTTTATGCTACTATGGCTAATCGGACGATGCTACAGTGGGAGTCCTAAATTTTGCCTATCCAGGTTTTATTAGGATAGGGATCTTTAACGAGTACCTGACATCGCACAGGCTCGGGACCACCTTTTAACGTCCCCTCCGAAGGACGGCGTAACTAAGGATTTTTTACTCCCATTAAAAAATCCTAGGACCACCTGCGGGTTTGAACCTGTGACCTTTAGCATGGGAGGCTGTTACGCTAGCCACCCAGCTACAAGTGATCCCTTACTTATGTTTAAGCAGTCTTAATGGAATTTTTTTTTCATTCTGAAAATATTGTGAATGTTTTCGAATTCTACTGTCGTGGCTTAAATTTATTACTAGTAAAAAATGTTTTAAATGCTGGAGATAGTTGAACCTACTGCTCCAGATTAAATTAGGGTATCAAGATGTCTCTATATGGCAAGCCCCCATTCTGCCATTCGGCGAGCACAAGGCAAGTGAAAGGGAAAGTCAGAGGAATGTAGGTCTCACCTTTGCTCTTCTGGAGGTTGGTCATCGGGGTCTACTGGGCGTCCGCACGATCTATCGTCCATCTAGGATATCCTCTTGTTCGGGTTCATCCGGGTGGGTCGGAGATGTGGAAACCAGTTCAAGGAACGCAAGCTATCTTATCTTACGTATGAGCTGTTTTGTTGTTCCTGAAGTGCAAAACTGGCACCTCAACTGTCCTAGTTCTTATCTTATACAATCTGGAAAAATTATTTTTATGGAAGAAAATTTTGAAAGGTAAAAAAAAATTGGATCATCATTTGAAGTTTAGGCCCCTCTCGGTTACGAGTACTCTACATTTATAAAAATCTGGTGCTGGCAACAATCGACTTTCACTTAGCTCGGTTTTTAAAATCAATTAAATAAATTTAGAATTGAAAAATATTAAATATATTGAGTTTTGTTGAAAAAATATATATTTGATTCATTCATTCATTCAGTGGCGCGACAGGCCGTGCAGGCCCTGGGCCTCGCGGTGTGATCTGGGAGATCACACTCGCTTTTCTCGATGCTATTTTTAGTGTAGGATCATCACTCCCTACGACTAATTTTGTGAGTGGCCACCCTTCGGCTGACGGGTCTCACATACCCGGGGGAGAGGTTGTGAGTGAATCCCTATTTTTTTACATCCTTATAAAAGCCCCGTCGGGACTGATATTCGAACTCAGAACCTGCAGCATGAGTGACTAGCGTAACAGCCCCCATGCTAAAGGTCACGGATTCAAACCCGAAGGTGATAATAGGATTTTTTAATGGGAGTAAAAAATCCTTAGTTACGCCGTCTTTCGGAGGGTACATTAAAAGGTGGTCCCGTGCCTGTGCGATGTCAGGTACTCGTTAAAGATCCCTATCCTAATAAAACCTGGATAGGCAAAATTTAGGACTCCCACTGTAGCATCGTCCGATTAGCCACAGCAGCATAAAGCGACGTTAAATAAATAAATAAACAAACATCAATAGAACTATGTGTTTTAATATAAAATGTATTATATTATTATCTAAAATAATCACTTAGTTTTATCGGCTTTTCATTATTCTCTACTAAATTTTAAAATCTTGTGAATGAGATAATTTTTTTTCTAAAATCTCAAGCTTTCCAACGGTATATCATACATGTATATTACTTTTCTTATGTCCAAAAACAAAAAAATTGCATTAAAAATATATTTTTTCAGTTTTCTCCTTTATTTGAGTATCGAACTCATTCAATTTATATATTTACCTGTTTTTCATCAGCGTTAACAAGATAATATAGTTATTGTCATAGAATCTACAAAATTTAAGGTACTTTAGAAAAATAAAATTTAAAATATCGACATTTAAGTCTTATCAGACTATTTTAATCAGAATGGAACATACATGATCATTGAATTTTACATCGATATAGCGAGTTTAAACAAAATCTTCTGAACTGTTTTTGAGAAAATCGTAAAAAGGTGTAAAATGCATAAAGTGGCTCTTCTGGTAAGCTGGTTTTGATGAAAAAGATTTTGTGAGTTACCACACACACACACACCTTTTTGCGGGACTTGGTTATTTGGTGGTTGAAAACAGGAATTCGAAAATGTTCACGATCGCAATACTTTCCCGTACTATATATAGTTAGTGAAAGTAAAAATATAGTTACTCTTTTCTCCTTTAGTTGTTTAGCCAATTCATTTAACTATTATATTATGCGGTTTCTTATCAATGCTAATAAAAAGGTTTCCCTAATTTTTAGAAATATTTAAAATTAAATGTACTTTAAAGTAAGAAAATGAATAAATTCAATAATTAAGCGAAGTCGGACTATTTCGATCAAAATTAATCCTATATGTTATTTAAGCCATCGTCAGAGCCATTTTGATAAAATCGCAATAAGGTGAGAAATGCATGAGATAAAGTGGCACTCCAGGTCTCCAGATTCCGATAAAAAAGTTGCTGTAACATCTCGAGCGTATCTATCGCATTAAGCTGTCCTTGGCCTCCTCGATATTTCTGCCCCAGACAGTCCTGTCTGCAGCATGTGCTGTACTCATTCCTGATTTTCTCAGATCTGAAAGGACGCTGTCATTCCATCGAGGTCTTAGCCTGCCCCGAGGTCTTGTGTCTCCTCCAGAGTGCTCCTGAATACTTTTAGAGGGCCCCTGCTACTCTCCATTCTGATCATTGGTGGTGTCCGATCCACTTCATTCTCTGCAACTTGGCCAAGATTTAAATGCTCAAATCTCCGTAATCGGCGCACAGTTCCACATCCCTGCGCAGGCGCCACGTTTTATTTTCCTTGACAGGTTCAAACATTCGCCTGAGGATCTTTCCTTTGAAGCAGTCAACCTTATGTGCAACAGACTTATTGATCGGCCACGTTTCAAAAGTATACGTCACTATAGGCCTTAAGAGGCACTTGTATAATTTTATATTTGTAGCGCGACTTAGAAGCCTGCTTATGAAAAACTTGGATGAGGAGAAATATGCCTTGTTGGCTGCTGCCAGTCTAGTTCTTATTGGCTGTTGCCAGTCTAGTTCTGATTGGCTGCTGCTAGTCTAGTTTTTATTGGCTGCTGCCTGTCTAGTTCTTTTTGTCTGCCACCAGTCTAGATCTTATTGGCTGCTGCCAGTCTAGTTCTTATTGGATGCTGCCAGTCTAGATCTTATTGGCTGCTGTCAGTCTAGTTCTTATTGGCTGCTGTCAGTCTAGTTCTTATTGGCTACAAATTTAGAAACCAAAATAAATTGTTAAATAATTATTTACATTTTCGTGACTCCCCAGCCAAAAGCGGGACGTCTGGTCACAGCGGTGACAGCGCCGTACAGCGGCCAATTTGAAAGAATTGCATTAAGAATTATTTTAGGTCTTTTCTCCTTTAGTTGTTAATCAAATTTACTCAACTTTCATATTTAGGCGTTGTTTGTTAATTCTAATAAGATGATGTGTCTAATTTTTTTAAATATACAAAATTAAAGATACTTTAGCGGTAGAAAATTTAAAATATCTGCATTTAAGCCCCATCAGACTATTTCAATCAGAATGAAACCTACATAATATTAAAGCCCATTAAATTTTACATCGATATAGTGAGTTTAATCAAAATCGTTAGAGCCGTTTTTGAGAAAATCGTAAAAAAATGCAAAATGCATGGGATAAAGTTGCACTTCTGGTCAGCCGATTTTAGTGAAAAAGTTGCTGCAACTTCTCGGGCGTATAGTTGTCTTAAATATGAATTTTCAGTCCCGTACGACGTTTCATTTTTGTCTAGAGTTACCACACACAGACACACGAACAAACAGACACACAGACCTTTTTGCGGGACTTGGTCATTTGGACCCTAAAACGTGTATTTCCGTCGAAAACTGGAATTCGAAAATTTTCGCGATCGCAATAATTTCCCTTACTATATATAGTAGTGAAAGAAATAATTTTTTTTTTTTTTTTATACTATTGGCGAGGGCAGTGGTCAAAATCAAATTTATTTGCTAAAATCTAAAACTTTTCTAGTTTTGACGTTTGAAGTCACAGAATACTGGAAAAATAATACAAAAAACCTAATTATCGGCTTGGAGTGAATTTAACCTGCTATTAGATGAATTTGAAGTTATTTAGAAAACTCTTAAATTATAGATTGTAAAATTTTTGATTTGGAGTGTAATGTCTGGAAAAAAAATGTATTACCCAAAACAAAAAAATTCTTTGCAACATTGAAGGATAGATGAAACAAATCCTACAAAAAGGTCTTGAGGGTAACTTGGGTTTTATATAGTTTTTCGTTATTGAATAGGAGCATACATTTACAAATTGCTAAATTAACCCTACAGGTATATCGCAGTGTGTATTCAATGACGAGTGTTCAAATTTAATGTCTTACCTGTCTCAGCAATGTCCATTGTTAAATAAAAGCACACAGATTTTGCTCTACATACACCTTGAACATAATAATTGGCCATCAAATAAAGTTAATCCCACCGCCAGCTATTGGGTACTTGTGTAAACAGGAATGATTCACTCGTTTACTATTTATTTGTTAATACGGTATGGACGGAAATATTAGTTTTAAGCGTCTTACCAACTAATAATAAAAAGTTCAAGGGGTACCTGTAGCATGGTGGTAAGCATAACAGCCTCCTATGCTCAAGGTCAAGGTGCTGGTGGCCCTAGGACTTTTCGATGGTAGTAAAAATCCTTAGTTACGCCGTTCTTCGGTGGGGACGTTAAAAGGTGGTCCCTGGGATGTCAGGTATTCGTTAAAGACCCTATCCTAATTATACCTGGATAGGCAAAATTTAGGACCCCCTCTGTATTATTGTCCGATAAGCCACAGCAGCATGAAGTGACGTTAAATAGATAAACAAACAACTTTTTTGACTTATCTGTTCACCTAAATTGATGATTTTGTCATGTGTGCGTCCTCCTCTTTTTTTGTCAATATTGACAAATTTTTTGTATATTTCTATAGAAAATTTAATCTTCTACAAGATTTTTTATCATGCATTTCACTGCAAACTGCACTAAATAAAAGTTACAAGGACTGAATTTGCTGAGATAACTGACTTTTTACGTATTTTTGCTATTATGTCCGCCATTATGTCCGATATTATGTCCGTTATTGGCCTCCTCGTATCTCAAAAGTTGTTACAGTTACTTCAATATTTTAATTATGGAAATTTGCAGTAAATTTTTTAAAATGTAACGACAATGCTTTATTACTTGCACTGAAAAAGTTATTGAGGAAAAACATAAAAAATTGCTAGTTTCAAGATAGCTTAGAAAGCACAAGGTCTGCAAGTGTGAAAACTTGGGCTTTTAAAGAAAGAATTAGTACATGAAATCGTACATAAAAATTAAAATTACTCCACCTTTTTCTATGCGAAATCCTATCTCTACTACGCTAATACACACGCAGAACATTTTGAGGAACTTTGGACTCAGAGGACCTAAAACGTGAATTTCCGTGAAAAACTCAAATTCAAAATTTTTCGCAATATTTTCCCTTGCTAAATCGATTTAAGAACTTATAAATACAGTTTTAATTGATAAAACTTAAATAAATTAAATTGAGTTTGGATAAAAGATCTGTATTTTTAAATATGTACGCGGTACCTTTTGGAAAAAACAGAAATTTTTAAACGCATTTTTTAAGGACTCGTTTGTTTTTAGATTGTATCAGATGACATATTATGATAAACCTAAAGGAGTAGAACGATAAAATGTCAATTTTCGTCTAAAATATGATTAAAACTTCTTGTTTTGGAGAACAGCTTCTCTATTGTGGAAAGTCCAGAAAAACCATCAAAACCAGGGTCTCCGAATTTAAACTGGATAGGACTGTATGTAATAGTATCAGTGGTCAACTATTCTCCTAAATATGACTGGTACTGACTATAAGACAGTGGCATATTGGCCGACTATTGGCTGGTACTGACTGTAACACAGTGGTTCATTGGTTAACTACTGACTGGTAATGACTGTAACACGGTGTTTCATTGGTCAACTATTGACTGGTACTGACTGTAACACAGTGGTTCATTGGTCAAATATTGACTGGTACTGACTGTAACACGGTGTTTCATTGGTCAATTATTGACTGGTGCTGACTGTAAGACAGTGGTTCATTGGCCAGCTATTGACGTGCTGACTGTATGGAGGGAGTCAATCTAAAATAATCAGTTAGTTCTATCAGCTTATCATCACTCTCTATTAACTTTTACAAGCTTGTGTATACTAAGATTTTTTTTTTAATCTTCATCTTTCCAACGGTATATTTATATACATTATGTACGGTATATTTATATGTATTATGTACATTTATATTACTGTAATTAAGTTCAAAAACTAAAAAATAGCATTAATTTTTTTTTCAGTTTTTTCCTTTTGTTGGATATAGAATTCGTTCAACTTACCCGTTTTTATCAATGTTAACAAGATGATGTGGTTATTTTTATCGAATCTACAAAATGAAAGGTACTTTATTGGAAGAAAATTTCGTCAATGTCCTGTCAGACTATTTCAATCAAAATGAAACCTACATGATATTAAAGCCCATTAAAGTTTACATCGATATAACGACTTTTATCAAAATCGTTAGAGCCATTTTTGAGCTGATTTTGATAAAGAAGCTTCGGTAACATCTCGATCGTATAGTTATCTTAAATATGAGATTTCAGTTTCATATGACTTTTTGTTTACGCGCAGGAGTTACCACACATACCTTTTTGCAGGACTTAGTCATTTGGACTCAGGGGTCCCCAAAACGGGAATTTCCGTTGGAAACTCAAATTAGAAAATTTTCACGATCGCATTACTTTCTCTTACTATATATTTCATATATAGGTAAGTGAAAGTAATACTTAATTGATTTTAACAGCCAAGGTAAGTGAAAGTCGTGAGTTGTGTGCACCAGATTTTCACTTCTATGTACGTACTTAATGTTCAAATATCCGTTTAGAAAACGCTTGAAAATAAATTTCCCTAACGATTTTCAAACCGTTTGTCCGTCCCTAAGGAAAACTGCATCGGTTCTTGAACCGTATTATTGTCACTGCTTTGAATAGCACGTGCCTATGAAATGATCACGTTATCCCTAAATATATGAACTTAAATATTTTTGAATTTGGCGGGTGAGAGCTACTTACGTAAGAGGAGCGTAGAGCCGAGACCTGAGAGTAGATTGAAGAGAAGGGACCACTCGAGCGCCGACCGACTCACCTTGGAGCCTTTCAGGAAACCTGGAAGAGGCGTCGCTCTCCTTTCTTCCTTTATAGTTCTCCTCCTCTACGGGGGGTCCCTCACGTGGTAGGGAGCCTAAGCCTATTGTCCCTCCATCAGGGTGTCCCGTCGAGGGGGGCTTGTTTTCCGTCTAGTAATCAGGTTAGTCAATTGTAAGCGAGCTGTCTTCAAAGGCAACCTATCGCAGAAAAAGAAGGTTTGTATTCAAGGACTAGGATTTCATCCATATTCAATTATAGGACTCCTCCTCGTCAATAAAAAAAAAAAAAAAAAAAAAAAAATTGTACCACTATGACCAATGAAGAGTGCATACGCTTGTAATAAGAAAAAACGAGGCGTAGATGGGTGGATCTGGTCATTGTGCTGGCAAAGGTTTGTGGTAGCGGTATTAAATCTTCGATCTCGCAGAGCCTATTATTATTATCAAGCTTTAGAGAGTAGTAATCTTATGGAAAGTAAAAGGTACAATGATGATTTAGTACCTTAAGTCTACAGGTTTGTGCCTCCAGTCGTACTTGAGCATGATATTGCCCAAGTTCAAGCCCAAGTGATTAAGCACTTTAAACGGGGACTTATCTTCCAATAAATATTTCGTCTCAATCAATTTTTCTTCCATTTATTGCAGTGATACTTTTTCTAATATTTCTGCAACGCTGTTCCTAAAAGTAAAATTAATTGATTGAGAGTAAAACAAAACAGGAAATTATTGCACATAGGGTTATTGTTTCTAAAAAAAATGATTAATGTATTTAAATTTATATATCTGTGTATGCAGTTAACGTTTGTCTATAGCAATCAATTAATCAAAGAGAATGAAAACCAGAAAAACGAACACTGTGAATTTAAATTCAAGGAAAATAGAGGAAATAGTCGGAAAAAAAATAAAGAAAAACTACTGCTAAGCTACAAAAATTCATATTCATGAATTCGTTATTGGGTTTCTGTTTATCATGAAATGTAGGACCTAAAATTTTGATTAGAGTGTTTTGTTTTTACTTTCACTTACCTATATATCTCGGCAGTCGTGAATAACTCGAGTTATACCAAAAATGAGTCAACTTCACGTATCAGACCGCCCTTCCCTCCACGTCGTGTTAAGCTGGTTAAAGAAAATTCTTGGTAGAAGAAATTTCAGATGGAAAGAAAGCTGTATGTTATAACTCTATTTTGGGTATTACGTAAAGTTTAAGTCGCTTACCTGTAAAATGAAAGATTTTGACTTAATCACCGCCACAGAATTATAAGGACTGTTTCAATGATTTGATTTTTATTCCAAGTTGAAGTCGGTGTACTAGTTGAAAGGATTCTTAATAATTGAAATGTCTTCTAACTAGGATACGATTCAAAAAGGGTGAGTACTATTTTTTAATCATACCCAATCTATAAGGATCTTAATATTTCACCGGTAACTAGGATTACCAGGCTAAAAACGACACTTTTTAATATCGCAATTCTATTTCCGCAAGAATCGGTTTGAAAAAGCATTATTTTAAAAGGACAATGGTTATTTCTTCGAATTAATTCTTAGTTCGAATTGAATCGTATCCTAATTAAAAGATATGTTCATTATCGAGAATCCTTTCAACGAGAATGACGGCTTGAGCTTAAAATGAAAAATCTGGTGCGGGCAACACACGACTTTCACTTATCTCTAGAATTTCCAATATACAGTTAGAGATAAAAATGAGTGAAAGAAACCATTAAAGAATTAATTAAATTGAATTTCTATCGAAACATATGTTTTATTAAATAATCTATTATATAATTATCTAAAATAATCAGTTAGTTTTATCGGATTTTTATCACTCTTTATTCAATTTCACAAGCTTGTGTATAACAAAATATATTTTCTAAAGTATTTCTCTTTCAAACGGTATATTATATGTCTATATTACTCTTTTTGTGTACAAAAACAAAATTGGCGCGCTGTGCTTCATTGACAAGCCGCAAGGTCAACATGAATTTTCCTTTTTAGGGGACCCAAAAAACAGTTAGTTTTATCGGATTTTCATCACTCTCCATTACCCTTTACAATGCTGTGAGTCAGAGAATATTTTTTTCTAAAATCTTTAGCTATCCTACGGTATATTATACATCTATATTACTATTCTTGTATTCAAAAACACAAAAAATGATTAAGCAAATATTTGTTCAGTTTTCTCCTTTAGTTGTTTATTAAAATATCTGCATTTAAGCCCAATCAGACTATTTAAATCAGAATGAAACCTACATGGTGTTAAAGTCCATTAAATTGTACATCAATATAGCGAGTTTAATTATAACCATTAGAGCCGTTTTCGAGAAAATCGTAAAAAGGTGATAAATGTATGGGATAAAGTAGGACTCCCGGTTGCAGATTTTAGTGAAAAACTTGCTGTAACATCTCGGGCGTAAAGCAGTCTTAAATATGAGATTTCAGTTTTCCTAGACTTACCACACACACACAGACCTTTTTTCGGGACTTGGTTATTTGGACTCAGGGGACCCTAAAACGTTTATTTCCGTTGAAAACTGGAATTCGAAAATTTTCACGATCGCAATATTTCCCCTTACTATATATAGTAAGTGAAAGTAAAAAATCTGGTGCGCATAACACACGACTTTCACTTACCTTCATTATTTATATCAATTCAAGAATTTTTAAACTAATTGTTAATGAATTATTTAAATTGGGTTTTAATAGAAACATGAGTTTTAGTAAATAACCTATTTTATTATTATCTACGACAATCAGTTCGTTATATCATTACTTTCCGCTAACTTTTACAATAGTATGTTTAAGATAATATTTTTTCATAAATCTATAGCTTTCTAACTGTATATTAAACATCTATATTACTGTTTTTATGTTTAAAAACAAAAAGTTGCATTCAACGAATACGTTTGCAGTTTTCTCGTTTAGTTGAATATCAAATTCGTTGAACTTATATATTTACCTGTTTTTTAGCAATGCTAATCAGAAGATATGGTTATTTTTTTCGATTCTACAATATTAAAGGTACTTTACATAAAGAATTTTTTAAATGTCGGCATTTTGGCCCTGTCGGACTATTTCAATCAGAATGAGATCTACATGATATTGAAGCCCGTTGAATTTCACATCGATATAGCGAGTTTAATTAAAATCGTTTGAGCCGTTTTTAAGGAAATCGTAAAAAGGTGGTAAATGCATGGTATAAAATGGCTCTTCTGGTTAGCTAATTTCGATGAAAACGTCGCTGTAACATCTCGGGCGTATATTTGTTTTAAATATGAAATTTCAGTTTCATAGAACTTTTCGTTTACGCGCGGTATTTACCAAACACACACATACATAATCCTTTTTGCGGGATTTAGTCATTTGGACTCAGGAGACCCTAAAACTTGTATTTCCGTCGAAAACCGGATTTAAAAGTTTTCACGACCGCAATAGTTTCCCTTACTATATATTTCATATATAGATAAGTGAAAGTAAATATTAAAAACGGGGAAAATGTTTTCTGAAAAAAGCTGTCGGACTTACACAAACTACTCACCGTCACCTAAAAAATGTCCAAGATACTGTACTGCCTTGATACTATATTCCTAGGTACTATACTTAGGGAAATGTCGGACTTACACAAACTACTCACCGTCACCTAAAAAATGTCCAAGATACTGTACTGCCTTGATACTATATTCCTAGGTACTATACTTAGGGAAATGTCGGACTTACACAAACTACTCACCGTCACCTAAAAAATGTCCAAGATACTGTACTGCCTTGATACTATATTCCTAGGTACTATACTTAGGGAAATGTCGGACTTACACAAACTACTCACCGTCACCTAAAAAATGTCCAAGATACTGTACTGCCTTGATACTATATTCCTAGGTACTATACTTAGGGAAATGTCGGACTTACACAAACTACTCACCGTCACCTAAAAAATGTCCAAGATACTGTACTGCCTTGATACTATATTCCTAGGTACTATACTTAGGGAAATGTCGGACTTACACAAACTACTCACCGTCACCTAAAAAATGTCCAAGATACTGTACTGCCTTGATACTATATTCCTAGGTACTATACTTAGGGAAATGTCGGACTTACACAAACTACTCACCGTCACCTAAAAAATGTCCAAGATACTGTACTGCCTTGATACTATATTCCTAGGTACTATACTTAGGGAAATGTCGGACTTACACAAACTACTCACCGTCACCTAAAAAATGTCCAAGATACTGTACTGCCTTGATACTATATTCCTAGGTACTATACTTAGGGAAATGTCGGACTTACACAAACTACTCACCGTCACCTAAAAAATGTCCAAGATACTGTACTGCCTTGATACTATATTCCTAGGTACTATACTTAGGGAAATGTCGGACTTACACAAACTACTCACCGTCACCTAAAAAATGTCCAAGATACTGTACTGCCTTGATACTATATTCCTAGGTACTATACTTAGGGAAATGTCGGACTTACACAAACTACTCACCGTCACCTAAAAAATGTCCAAGATACTGTACTGCCTTGATACTATATTCCTAGGTACTATACTTAGGGAAATGTCGGACTTACACAAACTACTCACCGTCACCTAAAAAATGTCCAAGATACTGTACTGCCTTGATACTATATTCCTAGGTACTATACTTAGGGAAATGTCGGACTTACACAAACTACTCACCGTCACCTAAAAAATGTCCAAGATACTGTACTGCCTTGATACTATATTCCTAGGTACTATACTTAGGGAAATGTCGGACTTACACAAACTACTCACCGTCACCTAAAAAATGTCCAAGATACTGTACTGCCTTGATACTATATTCCTAGGTACTATACTTAGGGAAATGTCGGACTTACACAAACTACTCACCGTCACCTAAAAAATGTCCAAGATACTGTACTGCCTTGATACTATATTCCTAGGTACTATACTTAGGGAAATGTCGGACTTACACAAACTACTCACCGTCACCTAAAAAATGTCCAAGATACTGTACTGCCTTGATACTATATTCCTAGGTACTATACTTAGGGAAATGTCGGACTTACACAAACTACTCACCGTCACCTAAAAAATGTCCAAGATACTGTACTGCCTTGATACTATATTCCTAGGTACTATACTTAGGGAAATGTCGGACTTACACAAACTACTCACCGTCACCTAAAAAATGTCCAAGATACTGTACTGCCTTGATACTATATTCCTAGGTACTATACTTAGGGAAATGTCGGACTTACACAAACTACTCACCGTCACCTAAAAAATGTCCAAGATACTGTACTGCCTTGATACTATATTCCTAGGTACTATACTTAGGGAAATGTCGGACTTACACAAACTACTCACCGTCACCTAAAAAATGTCCAAGATACTGTACTGCCTTGATACTATATTCCTAGGTACTATACTTAGGGAAATGTCGGACTTACACAAACTACTCACCGTCACCTAAAAAATGTCCAAGATACTGTACTGCCTTGATACTATATTCCTAGGTACTATACTTAGGGAAATGTCGGACTTACACAAACTACTCACCGTCACCTAAAAAATGTCCAAGATACTGTACTGCCTTGATACTATATTCCTAGGTACTATACTTAGGGAAATGTCGGACTTACACAAACTACTCACCGTCACCTAAAAAATGTCCAAGATACTGTACTGCCTTGATACTATATTCCTAGGTACTATACTTAGGGAAATGTCGGACTTACACAAACTACTCACCGTCACCTAAAAAATGTCCAAGATACTGTACTGCCTTGATACTATATTCCTAGGTACTATACTTAGGGAAATGTCGGACTTACACAAACTACTCACCGTCACCTAAAAAATGTCCAAGATACTGTACTGCCTTGATACTATATTCCTAGGTACTATACTTAGGGAAATGTCGGACTTACACAAACTACTCACCGTCACCTAAAAAATGTCCAAGATACTGTACTGCCTTGATACTATATTCCTAGGTACTATACTTAGGGAAATGTCGGACTTACACAAACTACTCACCGTCACCTAAAAAATGTCCAAGATACTGTACTGCCTTGATACTATATTCCTAGGTACTATACTTAGGGAAATGTCGGACTTACACAAACTACTCACCGTCACCTAAAAAATGTCCAAGATACTGTACTGCCTTGATACTATATTCCTAGGTACTATACTTAGGGAAATGTCGGACTTACACAAACTACTCACCGTCACCTAAAAAATGTCCAAGATACTGTACTGCCTTGATACTATATTCCTAGGTACTATACTTAGGGAAATGTCGGACTTACACAAACTACTCACCGTCACCTAAAAAATGTCCAAGATACTGTACTGCCTTGATACTATATTCCTAGGTACTATACTTAGGGAAATGTCGGACTTACACAAACTACTCACCGTCACCTAAAAAATGTCCAAGATACTGTACTGCCTTGATACTATATTCCTAGGTACTATACTTAGGGAAATGTCGGACTTACACAAACTACTCACCGTCACCTAAAAAATGTCCAAGATACTGTACTGCCTTGATACTATATTCCTAGGTACTATACTTAGGGAAATGTCGGACTTACACAAACTACTCACCGTCACCTAAAAAATGTCCAAGATACTGTACTGCCTTGATACTATATTCCTAGGTACTATACTTAGGGAAATGTCGGACTTACACAAACTACTCACCGTCACCTAAAAAATGTCCAAGATACTGTACTGCCTTGATACTATATTCCTAGGTACTATACTTAGGGAAATGTCGGACTTACACAAACTACTCACCGTCACCTAAAAAATGTCCAAGATACTGTACTGCCTTGATACTATATTCCTAGGTACTATACTTAGGGAAATGTCGGACTTACACAAACTACTCACCGTCACCTAAAAAATGTCCAAGATACTGTACTGCCTTGATACTATATTCCTAGGTACTATACTTAGGGAAATGTCGGACTTACACAAACTACTCACCGTCACCTAAAAAATGTCCAAGATACTGTACTGCCTTGATACTATATTCCTAGGTACTATACTTAGGGAAATGTCGGACTTACACAAACTACTCACCGTCACCTAAAAAATGTCCAAGATACTGTACTGCCTTGATACTATATTCCTAGGTACGATACTTAGGGAAATGTCGGACTTACACAAACTACTCACCGTCACCTAAAAAATGTCCAAGATACTGTACTGCCTTGATACTATATTCCTAGGTACTATACTTAGGGAAATGTCGGACTTACACAAACTACTCACCGTCACCTAAAAAATGTCCAAGATACTGTACTGCCTTGATACTATATTCCTAGGTACTATACTTAGGGAAATGTCGGACTTACACAAACTACTCACCGTCACCTAAAAAATGTCCAAGATACTGTACTGCCTTGATACTATATTCCTAGGTACTATACTTAGGGAAATGTCGGACTTACACAAACTACTCACCGTCACCTAAAAAATGTCCAAGATACTGTACTGCCTTGATACTATATTCCTAGGTACTATACTTAGGGAAATGTCGGACTTACACAAACTACTCACCGTCACCTAAAAAATGTCCAAGATACTGTACTGCCTTGATACTATATTCCTAGGTACTATACTTAGGGAAATGTCGGACTTACACAAACTACTCACCGTCACCTAAAAAATGTCCAAGATACTGTACTGCCTTGATACTATATTCCTAGGTACTATACTTAGGGAAATGTCGGACTTACACAAACTACTCACCGTCACCTAAAAAATGTCCAAGATACTGTACTGCCTTGATACTATATTCCTAGGTACTATACTTAGGGAAATGTCGGACTTACACAAACTACTCACCGTCACTAAAAAATGTCCAAGATACTGTACTGCCTTGATACTATATTCCTAGTACATACTTAGGGAAATGTCGACTTACACAAACTACTCACCGTCACCTAAAAAATGTCCAAGATACTGTACTGCCTTGATACTATATTCCTAGGTACTATACTTAGGGAAATGTCGACTTCACAAACTACTCACCGTCACCTAAAAAATGTCCAGATACGTACTGCCTTGATACTATATTCCTAGGTACTATACTTAGGAAATGTCGGACTTACACAAACTACTCACCGTCACTAAAAAATGTCCAAGATACTGTACTGCCTTGATACTATATCCTAGGTACATACTTAGGGAAATGTCGGACTTACACAACTACTCACCGTCACCTAAAAAATGTCCAAGATACTGTACTGCCTTGATACTATATTCCTAGGTACTATACTTAGGGAAATGTCGGACTTACACAAACTACTCACCGTCACCTAAAAAATGTCCAAGATACTGTACTGCCTTGATACTATATTCCTAGGTACTTACTTAGGAAATGTCGGACTTACACAAACTACTCACCGTCACCTAAAAAATGTCCAAGATACTGTACTGCCTTGATACTATATTCCTAGGTACTATACTTAGGAAATGTCGACTTACACAAACTACTCACGTCACCTAAAAAATGTCAAGATACTGTACTGCTTGATACTATATTCCTAGTACTATACTTAGGAAATTCGGACTTACACAAACTACTCACCGTCACCTAAAAAAAGTCCAGTACTGTACTGCTTGATACTATATTCTAGTACTATACTTAGGGAAATGTCGGACTTACACAAACTACTCACCGTCACCTAAAAATGTCCAAGATACTGTACTGCCTTGATACTATATTCCTAGTACTATACTTAGGGAAATGTCGGACTTACACAAACTACTCACCGTCACCTAAAAATGTCCAAAACTGTACTGCCTTGATACTTATTCTAGGTACTATACTTAGGGAAATGTCGGACTTACACAAACTACTCACCGTCACTAAAAATGTCCAAATACTGTACTGCCTGATATTATTCCAGTACTATACTTAGGGAATGTCGGACTTACACAAACTACTCACCGTCACCTAAAAAATGTCCAAGATACGTACTGCCTTGATACTAATTCCTAGTACTATACTTAGGGAAATGTCGACTTACACAACTACTCACCGTCACCTAAAATGTCCAAGATACTGTATGCCTATACAATTCTAGGTACTATACTTAGGAAATGTCGGACTACACAAACTACTCACCGTCACTAAAAATGTCCAAGATACTGTACTGCCTTGAACATATTCCTAGGTACTATACTTAGGAAATGTCGGACTTACACAAACTACTCACCGTCACCTAAAAATGTCCAAGATACTGTACTGCCTTGATACTATATTCCTAGGTACTATACTTGGGAAATGTCGGACTTACACAAACTACTCACCGTCACCTAAAAAATGTCCAAGATACTGTACTGCCTTGATACTATATTCTAGGTACTATACTTAGGGAAATGTCGACTTACACAAACTACTCACCGTCACCAAAAAAAAGTCCAAGATACTGTACTGCCTTGATACTATATTCCTAGGTACTATACTTAGGAAATGTCGGACTTACACAAACTACTCACCGTCACCTAAAAAATGTCCAAGATACTGTACTGCCTTGATACTATATTCCTAGGTACTATACTTAGGGAAATGTCGGACTTACACAACTACTCACCGTCACCTAAAAAATGTCCAAGATACTGTACTGCCTTGATACTATATTCCTAGGTACTATACTTAGGGAAATGTCGGACTTACACAAACTACTCACCGTCACCTAAAAAATGTCCAAGATACTGTACTGCCTTGATACTATATTCCTAGGTACTATACTTAGGAAATGTCGGACTTACACAAACTACTCACCGTCACCTAAAAAATGTCCAAGATACTGTACTGCCTTGATACTATTTCTAGGTACTATACTTAGGGAAATGTCGGACTTACACAAACTACTCACCGTCACCTAAAAATGTCCAAGATACTTACTGCCTTGATACTATATTCCTAGTACTATACTTAGGGAAATGTCGGACTTACACAAACTACTCACCGTCACCTAAAATGTCCAAGAACTGTACTGCCTTGATACTATTTCCTAGGTACTATACTTAGGAAAGTCGGACTTACACAAACACTCACCGCACCTAAAAAATGTCCAAGATACTGTACTGCCTTGATACTATATTCCTAGGTACTATACTTAGGGAAATGTCGACTTCACAAACTACTCACCGTCACCTAAAAATGTCCAAGATACGTACTCCTTGATACTTATTCCTAGGTACTATACTTAGGGAAATGTCGGACTTACACAAACTACTCACCGTCACCTAAAAAATGTCCAAGATACTGTACTGCCTTGATACTATATTCCTAGGTACTATACTTAGGGAAATGTCGGACTTACACAAACTACTCACCGTCACCTAAAAAATGTCCAAGATACTGTACTGCCTTGATACTATATTCCTAGGTACTATACTTAGGGAAATGTCGGACTTACACAAACTACTCACCGTCACCTAAAAATGTCCAAGATACTGTACTGCCTTGATACTATATTCCTAGGTACTATACTTAGGGAAATGTCGGACTTACACAAACTACTCACCTGTCCAAGATACTGTACTGCCTTGAACTATATTCCTAGGTACTATACTTAGGGAAATGTCGGACTACACAAACTATCACCGTCACCTAAAAAATGTCCAAGATACTGTACTGCCTTGATACTATATTCCTAGGTACTATACTTAGGGAAATGTCGGACTTACACAAACTACTCACCGTCACCTAAAAAATGTCCAAGATACTGTACTGCCTTGATTTTATTCCTAGGTACTATACTTAGGGAAATGTCGGACTTACACAAACTACTCACCGTCACCTAAAAAATTCCAAGATACTGTACTGCCTTGACACTATATTCCTAGGTACTATACTTAGGGAAATGTCGGACTTACACAAACTACTCACCGTCACCTAAAAAATGTCCAAGATACTGTACTGCCTTGATACTATATTCCTAGGTACTATACTTGGGAAATGTCGGACTTACACAAACTACTCCCGTCACCTAAAAAATGTCCAAGATACTGTACTGCCTGATACTATATTAGGTAATATACTTAGGGAAATGTCGGACTTACACAAAACCATCACGTCACCTAAAAAATGTCCAAGATACTGTACTGCCTTGATACTATATTCCTAGGTACTATACTTAGGGAAAGTCGGACTTACACAAACTACTCCCGTACTAAAAAATGTCCAAGATACTTGGGACTGCCTTGAACTATATTCCTAGGTACTATACTTAGGAAATGTCGGACTTACACAAACATATCACCGTCACCTAAAAAATGTCCAAGATACTGTACTGCCTTGATACTATATTCCTAGGTACTATAACTTAGGGAAATGTCGGACTTACACAAACTACTCACCGTCACCTAAAAAATGTCCAAGATACTGTACTGCCTTGATACTATAATTCCTAGGTACTATACTTAGGGAAATGTCGGACTTACACAAACTACTCACCGTCACCTAAAAAATGTCCAAGATACTGTACTGCCTTGATACTATATTCCTAGGTACTATACTTAGGGAAATGTCGGACTTACACAAACTACTCACCGTCACCTAAAAAATGTCCAAGATACTGTACTGCCTTGATACTATATTCCTAGGTACTATACTTAGGGAAATGTCGGACTTACACAAACTACTCACCGTCACCTAAAAAATGTCCAAGATACTGTACTGCCTTGATACTATATTCCTAGGTACTATACTTAGGGAAATGTCGGACTTACACAAACTACTCACCGTCACCTAAAAAATGTCCAAGATACTGTACTGCCTTGATTACTATATTCCTAGGTACTATACTTAGGGAAATGTCGGACTTACACAAACTACTCACCGTCACCTAAAAAATGTCCAAGATACTGTACTGCCTTGATACTATATTCCTAGGTACTATACTTAGGGAAATGTCGGACTTACACAAACTACTCACCGTCACCTAAAAAATGTCCAAGATACTGTACTGCCTTGATACTATATTCCTAGGTACTATACTTAGGGAAATGTCGGACTTACACAAACTACTCACCGTCACCTAAAAAATGTCAAGATACTGTACTGCCTTGATACTATATTCCTAGGTACTATACTTAGGGAAATGTCGGACTTACACAAACTACTCACCGTCACCTAAAAAATGTCCAAGATACTGTACTGCCTTGATACTATATTCCTAGGTACTATACTTAGGGAAATGTCGGACTTACACAAACTACTCACCGTCACCTAAAAAATGTCCAAGATACTGTACTGCCTTGATACTATATTCCTAGGTACTATACTTAGGAAATGTCGGACTTACACAAACTACTCACCGTCACCTAAAAAATGTCCAAGATACTGTACTGCCTTGATACTATATCCTAGGTACTATACTTAGGAAATGTCGGACTTACAAAACTACTCACCGTCACCTAAAAAAAGTCCAAGATACTGTACTGCCTTGATACTATATTCCTAGGTACTATACTTAGGAAATTCGGACTTACACAAACTACTCACCGTCACCTAAAAAAATGTCCAAGATACTGTACTGCCTTGATACTATATTCCTAGGTACTATACTTAGGGAAATGTCGACTTACACAAACTACTCACCGTCACCTAAAAAATGTCCAAGATACTGTACTGCCTTGATACTATATTCCTAGTACTATACTTAGGGAAATGTCGGACTTACACAAACTACTCACCGTCACCTAAAAAAGTCCAAGATACTGTACTGCCTTGATACTATATTCCTAGGTACTAACTTAGGGAAATGTCGGACTTACACAAACTACTCACCGTCACCTAAAAAATGTCCAAGATACTATGCCTTGATACTATATTCCTAGGTACTATACTTAGGGAAATGTCGGACTTACACAAACTACTCACGTCACTAAAAAATGTCCAAGATATTTATCCTGATACTATTCCTAGGATATACTTAGAAATGTCGGACTTACAAAATCTACCGTCCCTAAAAAAATTCCAAGTACTGTACTGCTTGATCATTACCAGTACATACTTAGGAAATGTCGGACTTACACAAACTACTCACCGTCACCTAAAAAATGTCCAAGATACTGTACTGCTTGATACTAATTCCTAGTACTATACTTAGGAAATGTCGACTTACACAAACTACTCACCGTCACCTAAAAAAGTCCAAGATACTGACTGCCTTGATACTATATTCCTAGGTACTATACTAGGAAATGTCGGACTTACACAAACTCACCGTCACCTAAAAAATGTCAAGAACTGTACTGCCTTGATACTATATTCTAGGTACTATACTTAGGGAAATGTCGACTTACACAAACTACTCACCGTCACCTAAAAATGTCCAAGATACTGTACTGCCTTGATACTATATTCCTAGGTACTATACTTAGGAATGTCGACTACACAACTACTCACCGTCACCTAAAAAATGTCAAGATACTGTACTGCCTGATACTATATTCCTAGGTACTATACTTAGGGAAATGTCGGACTTACACAACTACTCACCGTCACCTAAAATGTCCAAATACTGTACTGCCTTGATACTATATTCAGGTACTATACTAGGAAATGTCGGACTTACACAAACTACTCACCGTCACCTAAAAAAGTCCAAGATACTGTACTGCCTTGATACTAATTCCTAGGTACTATACTTAGGAAATGTCGGCTACACAACTACTCACCGCACCTAAAAAATGTCCAAGATACTGTACTGCCTTGATACTATATTCCTAGTACTATACTTAGGGAAATGTCGGACTTACACAAACTACTCACCGTCACCTAAAAAATGTCCAAGATACTGTACTGCCTTGATACTATATTCCTAGGTACTATACTTAGGGAAATGTCGGACTTACACAAACTACTCACCGTCACCTAAAAAATGTCCAAGATACTGTACTGCCTTGATACTATATTCCTAGGTACTATACTTAGGGAAATGTCGACTTACACAAACTACTCACCGTCACCTAAAAAATGTCCAAGATACTGTACTGCCTGATACTAATTCCTAGGTACTATACTTAGGGAAATGTCGACTTACACAAACTACTCACCGCACCTAAAAAAATGTCCAAGATACTGTACTGCCTTGATACTATATTCCTAGGTACTATACTTAGGGAAATGTCGGACTTACACAAACTACCACCGTCACCTAAAAAATGTCCAAGATACGTACTGCCTTGATACTATATCCTAGGTACTATACTTAGGGAAATGTCGGACTTACACAAATACTCACCGTCACCTAAAAATGTCCAAGATACTGTACTGCCTGATACTATATTCCTAGGTACTATACTTAGGAAATGTCGGACTTACACAACTACTCACCGTCACCTAAAAAAGTCCAGATACTGTACTGCCTTGATACTATATTCCTAGGTACATACTTAGGGAAATGTCGGACTACACAAACTACTCACCGTCACCTAAAAAAAGTCCAAGATACTGTACTGCCTTGATACTATATCCTAGTTTAGGGAAATGTCGGACTTACACAAACTACTCACCGTCACCTAAAAAATGTCCAAGATACTGTACTGCCTTGATACTATATTCCTAGGTACTATACTTGGGAAATGTCGGGCTTAAAAAACAAATTTACCGTCCACCCAAAAAAAAAAAGGGGGGAAAAAAGGGGATGGTTTTACTATATTTGGTTTAAAATCCGCAAATTTTCCCTTAAAAATAGTACCTAGGAATATAGTATCAAGGCAGTACAGTATCTTGGGCATTTTTTTTGGGGGACGGTGAGTATTTGTGTAAGTCCGACCTTTCCCTAAGTATAAGGGAAACCCAGGGGGAAAAAAGTATCAAGGCAGTCAGTATTTGGACTTTTTTTGGGGGACGGTGAAAGTTTGGGGTAAGTCCGAAAATTTTCCCAATTAAAAGTAAACCCAGGAATATAGTACAAGGCAGTACAGTATCTTTTGGGCATTTTTTTGGGGACGGTGAGTATTTTTGTAAGTCCGACATTTCCCCAAGAAAGCCCAGGAATTTTTGTATCAAGGCATACAGTACTTTGGCTTTTTTTGGGGGGGGGCGGGGGGGTATTTTTGAAGGGGGGGGCAATTTTTTCCCCCCCCCAAAAAAAATACCTAGGAAATAAGTATCAAGGCCCCTACAGTATCTTGGACCCCTTTTTTTTGGTGACGGTGGTTTTGGGGTAAATCCGAAAAATTTCCCCAAGTATAGTAAACCCCCGGGAAAAAAAGTTTTAAAAAGGGGGGTTTCAGTATCTTGGACCCTTTTTTTAGGTGACGGTGAGTAGTTTGTTTAAGTCCGACATTTTTCCCCAAGTATAGTACCTAGGGGAAAAAAGTATCAAGGCAAAACTATCCCCTTTGGGGGTTTTTTTTTTGAAAGGTGGGGGAGGGTTTTTGTAAGTCCGACATTTCCCTAAGTATAGTTTAAAAAGGAAAAATTTTTTTATTTTTGGCAGTACCCCCAAACTTGGGGGGTTTTTTAGGGGGCGGGAGTATTTGTTTAAGTCCCACATTTCCCTTTTAAAAAAAAGTAAACCCGGAAAAAAAGTTTTCCCCAAGGGGGGACAGTATCTTGGCCTTTTTTTTTTGGGGGCGGTTGGGGGAGTTTGTGTAAAATCCGGGCCCCCTTTTTTAAGTTTTGCCCAGGGGAAAAAAGTTTTCAAAAGGGAAATACAGAAACTTGGCATTTTTTGGGGGGCGGTGGGGGATTTTTTTGTAAACCGACCAAAATTTTTAAAAAATTTTGTTTTAGGAATTTTGTTTTTAAGGCAGTACAGTTTTTTGGAAAATTTTTTAGGTGACGGTGAAAAAGTTTGTGTAAATCCCACCCTTTTTCCTTTAAAAATTTTTTGTACCTAGGAAAAATAGTAAAAAAAACAGTACCGGGGGTTTTGGGCCTTTTTTAGGTACGGTGATAGTTTTTGTAAATCCGACATTTTCCCCAAGTATAAATACCTAGGAAAAAAAGTATCAAAGGGGAGTCAGTATCCTTTGGGAATTTTTTTTTTTGACGGTAGTAGTTTTTTTTTAAAAAACCCACATTTCCCCAAGTAAAGTCCCAGGAATATGTATCAAGGGAGTCAGTATCTTTGGGGGTTTTTTAGGGGGCGGTGAGTAAATTTTTGTAAATCCGACATTTCCCAAAAAATTTGTAAACCCCCAAAAAATTATAAAAGGGGGTACGATCTTTTAAAATTTTTTTTGGTGGGGGGGGGAGTAGTTTTTGTAAGTCCCACATTTCCCTTTTTTTTTTTTTTAAATATAGTACCTAGGGGAAAAAAGTTCAAGGCAAAATAAAAGGTTTTTTTTTTAGGGGACGGTTTAGAGTTTTTGGGGGGTCCGACATTTCCCTAAAATAGTACCTAGGAAAAATTTTTTATCAAAGGGAGTCGTATCTTGGGCTTTTTTTAGGTGACGGTGAGTATTTGTGTAAGCCGAATTTCCCTAAAATTAGTACCCAGGAAAATTTGTATCAAAAGGGGTACAGTTCTTGGGCAAATTTTTTTTTTTGGGTGAGTAGTTTGTGTAAATCCCACATTTCCCCCAAGTATGTACCTAGGAATTTTGAATTTAAGGCAGTACAGAAAACTTGGACATTTTTTAGGTGAAAGGGAGTAGTTTGTGTAATCCGACTTTTTCCCCCAATAAAAGAAACCCAGGAATTTTATTATCAAGGCAGTTTCAGTATCTTGGGCATTTTTTTTAGGTGACGGTGAGTAGTTTGTGTAAGTCCGGGGGTTTCCCCAAATTTACCTAGGAAAATTTGAAACAAAAGGGAAAAAAAAGTACTTGGACTTTTTTTGGTGAGGTGAGTAGTTTGTGTAAATCCGACAATTTTCCCCAAAAATATAGTTTTTTAGGAATTTTTTATCAAGGCAAATTTCGTATCTTGGAAATTTTTTTTTTGAGGGTGAGTGTTTGTGTAAAATCCCACATTTTCCCCAAGTATAGTACCCAGGAAAATTTGTTCAAGGCAGTACAGTTTCTTTGGGCATTTTTTTTGGGACGGGGAGTATTTGGTAATCCCACATTTCCCCAAGTATAAACCCGGGGAAAAAGTATCAAGGGAGTACAGTTTCTTGGAATTTTTTTTTGGTTGGGGTTTTGGGGGTTTTGTAAGTCCCCCACTTTCCCCCAAAATTTTGTAAACCCCCAAAAATAGTTTCAAGGCAGTACAGTTTTTTGGACATTTTTTAGGTGACGGGGGGTAAAATTTTTTGTAAGTCCCACATTTCCCAAAAAATAGTACCTAGGAATATAGTTAAGGGAAAAAAAAGAATCTTGGAAAATTTTTTTTTTGCCCCGGGGGTGTTTGGGGTAAGCCGAATTTCCCTAAGTATAGTACCCAGGAATATAGTATCAAGGCAAAAACAGTTTTTTTGGGTTTTTTTTGGTGAGGTGGAGGATAGTTTTTTGTAAGTCCGACTTTCCCAAGTATAGTACCTGGAAATATGTATCAAGGGAGTTTTCAGTATTTGGACATTTTTAGGTGACGGTGAGTGTTTGGTAAGTCCGCATTTCCCTAAGTATAGTACTAGGAATTTAGTATCAAGGCAGTAGTATCTTAAAGGGGAGGGAGTGTTTGGTAAGTCACATTTTAAAAATAGTATAAATATTATCGGGGGATACTTTTGGATTTTTTTAGTGACGGTAGTAGTTTGGTAAGCCGAATTTCCCTTAAAATTTTAGTAACCAGGAATATAGTATCAAGGGCAGTAAGTTCTTGGAATTTTTTTTTGGTTTCGGTGATTTGTTTTTTGTAAGTCCGACATTTCCTAAGTATTGTACCTAGGAATATAGTATCAAGGCAGTACAGTTTTCTTGGAATTTTTTTAGGTGAGGTGAGAGTTTGTGTAAGTTCCCCACAAATTTTCCTAGTATAGTACCTAGGAATTTTAGTATCAAGGGAGGAAAAAAGTATCTTGGACTTTTTTTTGGTGACGGTTTTGGTTTTTTTGGGTTTTTTGAAAAAACCCCCCCAATTTAACCAGGAAATTTTGGGTTAGGGAAAGGGAAATTTTTGGTTTTTTGGGGGGGTTTTTTTTAATGAATTTTTAGGGTAAAAAGGGGGGTTTTCAAAAATTTTTTTGGGGTTTTTTTTGGGGAATTTTTAAGAATTTCCCGGAAGTAATTGGGTTTTTTTTTTGGAATTTTTTGGGGTAGTTTTGTTTTCCGACATTTCCCTTTAAATACCGGAATATTTTCAAGGAGGGCATTTTGGTTTTTTAGGTTGTTGTTGGAAAACCCTTTTTTGTTTAGGAATTGTTAAGGCCCCTTTCGTTTTGGATTTTGTTAGGGGAAAATTTTGGGGCCTTTTTAAAGGGGTGATTTAAAAATGTATTTAAATTTTTGGTAAGGGGGGAAATTTTAAGTTTGCTTTTTTTTGCAGGGTTTTTTTGGGAATTTTTTTTTAAAAAACCCCCCCCCCCCCTTTTTTTCCTAGGAATAATTTTTTGGCGTACAAGGATTTTTTTTTGGGACTGGGGTTTTTTTGGTTTGTTTTTTTTTTTTTTTTTTTTTTTTTTTTTTTTTTTTTTTTTTTTTTTTTTTTTTTTTTTTTTTTTTTTTTTTTTTTTTTTTTTTTTTTTTTTTTTTTTTTTTTTTTTTTTTTTTTTTTTTTTTTTTTTTTTTTTTTTTTTTTTTTTTTTTTTTTTTTTTTTTTTTTTTTTTTTTTTTTTTTTTTTTTTTTGACGGTGAGTAGTTTGTGTAAGTCCGAATTTCCTAGTATAGTACCTAGGAATATAGTATCAAGGCAGTACAGTATCTTGGCTTTTTTGGTGACGGTGAGTGTTTGTGTAAGTCCGACATTTCCTAAGTATAGTACTGGATATAGTATCAGGCAGTACAGTATCTTGGACATTTTTTAGGTGACGGTGAGTATTGTGTAAGTCCGACATTCCCTAAGTTAGTACCAGGAATATAGATCAAGGCAGTACAGTATCTGACATTTTTTAGGTGACGGTGAGTAGTTTGTGTAACCGACATTTCCCTAAGTATGACTAGGAAATAGTATCAAGGCAGTACGTATCTTGGCTTTTTTAGGTGCGTGAGTGTTTGTGTAAGTCCGACATTTCCCTAGTATAGTCCTAGGATTAGTTCAGGCAGTACAGTATCTTGGACATTTTTAGGTGACGGGGAGTAGTTGTGTAGTCCGACATTTCCCTAAGATGTACTAGGATAATAGTATCAAGTCAGTATTTTTTTTTTTTTTTTTTTCTTTTTCAATATTTGGACTTTTTTAGGGAGGGAGTAGTTTGTGTAAGCGAATTTCCCTAAGTATGTACTAGAATTAGTTCAAGGGCAGTACAGTTCTTGACTTTTTTAGGGACGGTGGTAGTTTGTGTAAGTCCGACATTCCTAAGTATAGTACTAGGAATATAGTTCAAGGCGTACGTATCTTGGACATTTTTTAGTGACGGTGAGTAGTTTGTGTAAGTCGCATTTCCCTAAGTATAGTCCTGGAATAGTATCAAGGCAGTACAGTATCTTGGACATTTTTAGGTGACGGTGAGTAGTTTGTGTAAGTCCGCATTTCCCTAAGTATAGTACTGGAATTAGTATCAGGCAGTACAGTATCTTGGACATTTTTTAGGTGACGGTGAGTAGTTTGTGTAAGTCCGACATTTCCTAAGTTAGTACTAGGAATATAGTATCAAGGCAGTACAGTATCTTGGACATTTTTTAGGTGACGGTGAGTAGTTTGTGTAAGTCCGAATTTCCCTAAGTATAGTACCTAGGAATATAGTATCAAGGCAGTACAGTATCTTGGACATTTTTTAGGTGACGGTGAGTAGTTTGTGTAAGTCCGACATTTCCTAGTATGTACTAGGAATTGTTCAAGGAGTACAGTTTTGGACTTTTTTAGGTGACGGTGAGTAGTTTGTGTAAGTCCGACATTTCCCTAAGTATAGTACTAGGAATATAGTATCAAGGCAGTACAGTATCTTGGATCATTTTTTAGGTGACGGTGAGTAGTTTGTGTAAGTCCGACATTTCCCTAAGTATAGTACCTTAGGAATATAGTATCAAGGCAGTACAGTTATCTTGGACATTTTTTTAGGTGACGGTGAGTAGTTTGTGTAAGTCCGACATTTCCCTAAGTATAGTACCTAGGAATATAGTATCAAGGCAGTACAGTATCTTGGACATTTTTTAGGTGACGGTGAGTAGTTTGTGTAAGTCCGACATTTCCTAAGTATAGTACCATAGGAATATAGTATCAAGGCAGTACAGTATCTTGGACATTTTTAGGTGACGGTGAGTTAGTTTGTTGTAAGTCCGACATTTCCCTAAGTATAGTACCTAGGAATATAGTATCAAGGCAGAGTACAGTATCTTGGACATTTTTTAGGTGACGGTGAGTAGTTTGTGTAAGTTCCGACATTTCCCTAAGTATAGTACCTAGGAATATAGTATCAAGGCAGTACAGTATCTTGGACATTTTTTAGGTGGACGGTGAGTAAGGGTTTGTTGTAAGTCCGACATTTCCCTAAGTATAGTACCTAGGAATATAGTATCAAGGGGCAGTACAGTATCTTGGACATTTTTTAGGTGACAGGTGAGTAGTTTGTGGGAAGTCCGACATTTCCCTAAGTTTTGTACCCAGGAATTTTAAATATCAAGGCCAGTTACAGTATCTTGGGGCATTTTTTAGGTGACGGTGAAATAGTTTTTTGTAAGTCCGACATTTCCTAAAATTAGTACCTAGGAATTTTAGTATCAAGGCAGTACAGTATCTTGGACATTTTTTAGGTGACGGTGAGTAGTTTGTGTAAGTCGACATTTCCCTAAGTATAGTACCTAGGAATATAGTTCAAGGCAGGTACAGTATCTTGGACATTTTTTAGGTGACGGTGAGTAGTTTGTGTAAGTCCGACATTTCCCTAAGTATAGTTACCTAGGAATATAGTATCAAGGCAGTACAGTATCTTGGACATTTTTTAGGTTGACGGGAGTTGTTTGTGTAAGTCCGACATTTCCCTAAGTATAGTACCTAGGAATATGTTCAAGGCAGTACAGTATCTTGGACATTTTTTTAGGTGACGGTGAGTAGTTTGTGTAAGTCCCACATTTCCCCAAAATATGTACCCAGGAATAGTTCAAGGCAGTACGACTTGGACATTTTTTAGGTGACGGTGGTAGTTTGTGTAAGTCCGACATTTCCCAAAATATGTACCCAGGAATTTTTGTATCAAGGCAGTAAGTATCTTGGACTTTTTTTTTGGGACGGTGGTAGTTTGTGTAAGTCGAATTTTCCCTAAGTTTTTAGTACCCAGGAAAAATTGTATCAAGGCAGTACAGTACTTGGAAAATTTTTAGGTGCGGTGGGTAGTTTGTGAAGTCCCACATTTCCCTAAGTTGTACCAGGAATTAGTATCAAGGCGTACAGTATCTTGGCATTTTTTAGGTGACCCGGGGGTAGTTTTGTAAGTCCGACATTTTCCCCAAGTATGTACTAGGAAAATTTGTTGGCAGTACAGTATTTGGACTTTTTTTTTGGGGACGGGGAGTAGTTTGTGTAAGTCCGACATTTCCCCAAGTATGTACCCAGGGGTTTAGATCAAGGCAGTACAGTTCTTGGACATTTTTTTGGGACGGGGGTAGTTTGTGTAAGTCCGAATTCCCTAAGTATAGTACCTAGGAATATAGTATCAAAGGCAAATACGTATCTTGGACTTTTTTAGGTGCGGTGGTAGTTTTTGTAAGTCCGACATTTCCCTAAGTTAGTACCTAGGAATAAGTTTCAAGGCAGTACAGTACTTGGACTTTTTTTTGGTGACGGTGAGTAGTTTGTGTAAGTCCCACTTTTCCCCAGATAGTACCTAGGAATAGTTCAAGGGAGTACAGTATCTTGGACATTTTTTTTGGTGACGGGGAGTATTTGTGTAAGTCCGACTTTCCTAAGTATGTACCCGGAATTTTAGTTCAAGGCAGTACGTATTTGGACATTTTTTAGGTGACGGGGAGTGTTTGTGTAAGTCCGGGCATTTCCCTAAGTATGTACCTAGGAAAAATGTATCAAAGGGAGTACAGTATCTTGGACTTTTTTTGGTGCGGTGAGTAGTTTGTGTTAAGTCCGACATTTCCCCATTTTGTCTAGGAATTTAGTTAAGGCGTACAGTATTTTGGGCATTTTTTTTGGTGACGGTGGTAGTTTGTGTAAGTCCCCCATTTTCCCCCAAATATAGTAATGGGAATATAGTATCAAAAGGGCCAGTACAGATCTTTGGGCTTTTTTAGGGACGGGGGAGTAGTTTGTGTAAGTCCCAATTTCCCTAAGTTAGTACCTAGGAAATAGTTCAAGGCAGTTCGTATCTTGGACATTTTTTGGTGACGGTGGTAGTTTGTGTAAATCCCACATTCCCTAAGTATAGTACCTAGGAATTTTGTATCAAGGCGTACAGATTTGGACATTTTTTTGGTGAGGTGAGTAGTTTGTGTAAGTCCGCATTTCCTAAGTTAGTACCTGGAATATAGTATCAAAGGGGTCAGTATTTGGGCATTTTTTTTGGTGACGGTGAGTAGTTTGTGTAAATCCGAATTTCCCTAAATATATACCCAGGAAATGTATCAAGGGAGTAGTTTCTTGGACTTTTTTTTTTGGTGACGGTGGTGTTTGGTAAGTCCCACATTTCCCTAGTTTAGACCGGAATATGTTCAAGGCAGTACAGTATCTTGGACATTTTTTTGGTGACGGTGAGTGTTTGTGTAAGTCCGAAATTTCCCTAAGTATGTAATGGAATTAGTATCAAGGGAGTCAGTATCTTGGGCATTTTTAGGTGCGGTGAGTAGTTTGTGTAAGTCGCATTTCCCTAAAGTATAGTACCCTAGGAAATAGTATCAAAGGGATACAGTTTCTGGACATTTTTTAGGTTCGGTGAGTGTTTGTGTTAAGTCCGACATTTCCCTAGTATAGTACCCGGTTTGTTAAGGCGTACAGTTTCTTGGACATTTTTTTTGGTGACGGGGAGTAGTTTGTGTAAGTCCGACATTTCCCCTAAATATGTACTAGGAATTTTAGTTCAAGGGAATTACAGTATTTGGACTTTTTTTTGGTGACGGTGAGGGGAGTTTGGAAGTCCGACATTTCCCTAAATATAGTACCTAGGAAAATTGTATCAAGGCAGTACAGTATCTTGGACATTTTTTGGTGACGTGAGTGTTTGGTAAGTCCGACATTTCCCCAAGTATAGACCCAGGAATTTAGTTTCAAGGCTGGGGCGTATCTTGGACTTTTTTTTGGGGACGGTGAGTGTTTGTGTAAGTCCGACATTTCCCTAAGTATAGTACAGGAAAATTTGTTAAGGCAGTACAGTATCTTGGGCATTTTTTTAGGTGGCGGTGGTAGTTTGTGAAGTCCGACATTTTCCCCAAGTATGTACCTAGGAATATAGTATCAAAGGGAGTACAGATCTTGGACTTTTTTAGGGGACGGTGAGTAGTTTTTGTTAAATCCCACATTTTCCCTAAGTATTTTACCCGGAATATGTATCAAGGCAGTAAGTATCTTGGACATTTTTTGGTGACGGTGAGTGTTTGTGTAATGACATTTCCCTAAATATAGTACCTAGGAATATAGATCAAACAGTTTCAGTTCTTGGAATTTTTTGGTGACGGTGAGTAGTTTTTGTAAGTCCGACATTTCCCAAGTTAGTACCTAGGAAATGTTCAAGGGAAAATACAGTATCTTGGACTTTTTTAGGTGACGGTGAGTAGTTTGTGTAAGTCCGCATTTCCCCAAGTATAGTACTAGGAATATAGTTCAAGGCAGTCGTATCTTGGACTTTTTTTGGTGAGGTGGTAGTTTTTGGGAAGTCCGCAATTTTCCCCAAGTTAGTCTAGGAATTAGTTCAAGGCGTACAGTATTTGGACATTTTTTGGTGACGGTGAGTAGTTTGTGTAAGTCCCCATTTCCCTAAGTATATACCAGGAATATGTATCAAGGCAGTACGTATCTTGGAATTTTTTTTGGTGACGGTGAGTTTTGTGAAAAATCCCACATTTCCTAAGTATGTACTAGGATTTTAGTTCAAAGGGAGTACGTATCTTGGACTTTTTTTAGGTGACGGTGAGTAGTTTGTGTAAGTCCCAATTTCCCCAAGTATAGTACCTAGGAATTAGTATCAAGGCAGTACAGTATCTTGGACTTTTTTGGGACGGTGAGTAGTTTGTGTAAGTCCCACTTTCCCTAAGTATAGTACCAGGGGAAAATAGTTTCAAAGGAGTACAGTATTTGGACTTTTTTAGGTGAGGGGGAGTAGTTTGTTAAATCCCACATTTCCCCAAGTATAGTACTAGGAATATAGTTCAAGGCAGTACAGTATCTTGGACATTTTTTTGGTGACGGTGAAATGTTTGTGTAAGTCCGCATTTCCCCAAATATGTACCGGATATAGTATCAAGGCAGTCAGTTCTTGGACTTTTTTAGGTGAGGTGATAGTTTTTGTAAGTCCCACATTTCCCCAAATTAGTACCCAGGAAAATAGTTCAAGGCAGTACGTTCTTGGAAATTTTTTTGGTGACGGTGAGTGTTTTTGTAAATCCGACATTTCCCTAAGTATAGTTTTCGGAATATAGTATCAAGGCAGTACGTATTTGGACTTTTTTAGGTGACGGTGAGTAGTTTGTGTAAGTCCGAATTTCCCCCCAAATTAGTCCCGGAATTTGTTCAAGGCAGTACGTATCTTGGACATTTTTTTTGGTGGGTGAGTATTTGGTAAGTCCCACATTTCCCTAAGTATGTACCTAGGTATGTATCAAGGGGGTTCGTTCTTGGCTTTTTTAGGTGACGGTGAGGGGTTTGTGTAAGTCCGACTTTTTCCCCAAGTATAGTACTAGGAATATAGTATCAAGGCAAATACAGTATTTGGACATTTTTTAGGTGACGGTGAGTAGTTTGTGTAAGTCGACATTTCCTAGTATAGTAAACCTAGGAATATAGTATCAAGGCAGTACAGTATCTTGGACATTTTTTAGGTGACGGTGAGTTAAGTTTGTGTAGTCCGACATTTCCCTAAGTATAGTACCTAGGAATATAGTTCAAGGCCAGTACAGTATCTTGGACATTTTTTAGGTGACGGTGAGTAGTTTGTGTAAGTCCGACATTTCCCTAAGTATAGTACCTAGGAATATAGTATCAAGGCAGTACAGTATCTTGGACATTTTTTAGGTGACGGTGAGTAGTTTGTGTAAGTCCGACATTTACCTAAGTTTAGTACCTAGGAATTTTAGTATCAAGGCAGTACAGTATCTTGGACATTTTTTAGGTGACGGTGAGTAGTTTGTGTAAGTCCCACATTTCCTAAGTATTTGTACCCAGGAATATAGTTTCAAGGCAAATACAGTTTTCTTGGACATTTTTTAGGTGACGGTGGAGTGTTGTGTAAGTCCGGGCATTTCCCTAAGTTTAGTACCTAGGAATATAGTATCAAGGCGTACAGTATCTTGGACATTTTTAGGTGACGGTGAGTAGTTTGTGTAAGTCCGACATTTCCCTAAGTATAGTACCTAGGATATAGTTCAAGGCAGTACAGTATCTTGGACATTTTTTAGGTGACGGTGGAGTAGTTTGTGTAAGTCCCACATTTCCCTAAGTATAGTACCTAGGAATATTTGTATCAAGGCAGTACAGTATCTTGGACATTTTTTAGGTGACGGTGAGTAGTTTGTGTTAAGTCCGACATTTCCCTAAGTATAGTACCTAGGAATATAGTATCAAGGCAGTACGTATCTTGGACATTTTTTAGGGGTGAGGTGAGTAGTTTGTGTAAGTCCGACATTTCCCTAAGTATAGTACCTAGGAATATAGTATCAAGGCAGTACAGTATCTTGGACATTTTTTAGGTGACGGTGAGTAGTTTGTGTAAGTCCGGGCTTTTAAGTAGTATAAATTTTTGTTAAGGCGCAAATTTCATTTTTAGGTTGGGGATAGTTTTTTTTTTTTTTTTTTTTTTTTTTTTTTTTTTTTTTTTTTTTTTTTTTTTTTTTTTTTTTTTTTTTTTTTTTTTTTTTTTTTTTTTTTTTTTTTTTTTTTTTTTTTTTTTTTTTTTTTTTTTTTTTTTTTTTTTTTTTTTTTTTTTTTTTTTTTTTTTTTTTTTTTTTTTTTTTACAGTATTGGACATTTTTAGGTAGGGGTAGTTTGTGTAAGTCGACATTTCCTAAGATTGTACCTAGGAATTTGTATCAAGCAGTAAGTATCTTGGACATTTTTTAGGTGGGTGGTGTTTGTGTAAGTCCGACATTTCCCTAGTATAGTACTGGAATTAGTATCAAGGCAGTACGTATCTTGACTTTTTAGGGGACGGTGAGTAGTTGTGTAGTCCGATTTCCTAGTATGTACCTGGAATTAGTATCAAGCAGTACAGTATCTTGGACATTTTTTAGGTGACGGTGAGTAGTTGTGTAAGCCGACATTCCCTAAGTATAGTCCTAGAAAATGTTCAAGGCAGTCAGTATCTTGCATTTTTTAGGTGAGGTGAGTAGTTTGTGTAAGTCGGACATTTCCTAATATTACTGGATTATATCAGGCGTACGTATTTGGACATTTTTTAGGTGACGGTGAGAGATTTTTTGTAAAATCCGCATTTCCCTAAGTATAGTACCTAGGAATATAGTTCAAGGCAAAATACAGTAAAAATTTGGGCATTTTTTAAAGGGGACGGTTTTAGTTTGTTTTGTGTAAGGGCCGACATTTCCCCCAAGTAAAGTACCCAGGAAAAAGTATCAAGGCAGTACATTTTCTTGGACATTTTTTAGGTTTTACGGTGAGAGTTTGGGAAGTCCGACATTTCCTAAATAAAGTAACCCAGGGAAAATAGTATCAAGGCAGTACAGTATCTTGGACATTTTTTTAGGTGACGGTGAGTAGTTTGTGTAAATTCCGACATTTCCCCAAGTAAAGTCCTAGGGAAATAGGATCCAAAGGGGAAAAGGAAACTTGGACCCTTTTTTAGGGGGACGGTGAGTAGTTTGTGTA
>JAJSOM010000052.1:0-33845 GCA_023052935.1 Piezodorus guildinii
TTAAGATTTTAGCACTCTAAAATTGACGTGAAATTACCAAGTCCCCTATTTCACTATATTGGGGATTTTCGGGTTAATCCCTTTGGTACTTGATAACATATGAAAGATGCAAAAAATTCCAGCCAAAAGGGTATTTTCATCAGAATTTAGCATTTAAGATTTTAGACTCTTACGAAATTGATCGTGAAATTTCCAGTCCCTATTTCACTTATATTGTGGGATTTTTCGGGTTATCCTTTGGTACTTGATAAATATAGAAAGATGCAAAAAATTCCAGCCAAAAGGTTTTTATATCAGAATTTACATTTAAGATTTTAGTACATCTAAAATTAGTGAAATTCCAATCCCGATTTCACATATTTTGGGATTTTTGGTTAATCACTTTGGTACTTAAAATACAATAGAAAGTCAAAAAAAATTCAGCAAAGGGTATTTTCATAGTATTTAGATTTAAGTTTAGTACTTTAAAAATTGAGTCAAATACCAATCCCTATTTCATTATTTGTGGATTTTTTAGGGTTAATTCCTTGTATTGATAACATATAGAAAGATGCAAAAAATTCCGCATAGGGTATTTTCATTCAGAATTTAGCAATTTAAGATTTTAGATCTTAATAAATGATTGATTTAAATTTATAGTCCCTATTTACTATATTGTGATTTCGCTTAAATCTTTGGTATTGTACATATATATGAAGCATAAAAAATTCGCACAAGGTATTTTCAATCAGAATTTAGCATTTAAGATTTTATCTTAAAATACGTGAAATTACCAAGTCCCTATTTCACTATATTGTGGGATTTTTCGGTTTAATCCTCTTGGTACTTGATAACATATAAAGATGCAAAAAAATTCGCCAATAGGGATTTTCAATCAGAATTTAGCATTTAGATTTTAGTACTTTTAAAATTGACGTGAAATTACCAAGTCCCTATTTCATATTCTGTGGGATTTTTCGGTTATCTCTTTGGTACTTGATAACATATAGAAAGATGCAAAAAAATCCAGCCAAAAGATTTTCATCAATTTAACTTTAATTTTGACTCTTAAATTACGTAAATCCAGTCCTTCCTTATTTGATTTGGTTAATTTTGGTCGAAAAAGGATGCAAAAATTTAGCAAAGGTTTTCTTCAAATTAGATTAGATTTTATCTAAATACGTGAAACAGTTATTTCACTTTTGGTTTTGTAACTTGGTATGATAATATAAGTGCAAAAATTCCAAGGATTTTAATTTAGATTAAGATTTGTACTACGAAAGGAAAACCAAGTCCTATTTCACTATATTTGTGGGATTTCGGGTTATCTCTTTGGTACTTGATAATATAGAAAGATGCAAAAAATTCAGCCAAAAGGGTATTTTCATCAGAATTTAGCATTTAAGATTTTAGCTTTAAATTGAGTGAAAACCAAGTCCCCTATTTCACTATATTGTGGGATTTTTCGGGTTAATCCCTTTGAGTACTTGAAAACAAAAATCAGAAAGTATTCACAGAATAGTTTATTTTCTCAGAAATTACTAAATTATCCCTATCAAATTGGATTGGTATCCCCTTTTACTTTACTTGAATGAAATTCGCAAAGGTATTTTAATAATTAGCATTTAGATTTAATTAAATGGTATTACAAGTCCTATTTCACTATATTGTGGGATTTTTTCGGGTTAATCCTCTTTGGTACTTGATAACATATAGAAAGATGCAAAAAAATTCCAGCCAAAAGGGTATTTTCATCAGAATTTAGCATTTAAGATTTTAGTACTCTTAAAAATTGACGTGAAATTACCAAGTCCCCTATTTCACTATATCTGTGGGATTTTTCGGGTTAATCCCTTTGGTACTTGATAACATATAGAAAGATGCAAAAAAATTCCAGCCAAAAGGGTATTTTCAATCAGAATTTAGCATTTAAGATTTTAGTACTCTTACGAAATTGACGTGAAATTACCAAGTCCCTATTTCACTATATCTGTGGGATTTTTCGGGTTAATCCCTTTGGTACTTGATAACATATAGAAAGATGCAAAAAAATTCCAGCCAAAAGGGTATTTTCATATCAGAATTTAGCATTTAAGATTTTAGTACTCTTAAAATTGACGTGAAATACCAAGTCCCCTATTTCACTATATTTGTGGGATTTTTCGGGTTAATCCTCTTTGGTACTTGATAACATATAGAAAGATGCAAAAAAATTCCAGCCCAAAAGGGTTTTTCAATCAGAATTTAGCATTTAAGATTTTAGTACTCTTACGAAATTGACGTGAAATTACCAAGTCCCCTATTTCACTATATCTGTGGGATTTTTTCGGGTTAATCCTCTTTGGTACTTGATAACATATAGAAAGATGCAAAAAAATTCCAGCCAAAAGGGTATTTTCAATCAGAATTTAGCATTTAAGATTTTAGTACTCTTAAAAATTGACGTGAAAAACCAAGTCCCTATTTCACTATATTTGTGGGATTTTTCGGGTTAATCCTCTTTGGTACTTGATAACATATAGAAAGATGCAAAAAATTCCAGCCAAAAGGGTATTTTCAATCAGAATTTAGCATTTAAGATTTTAGTACTCTTACGAAATTGACGTGAAATTACCAAGTCCCCTATTTCACTATATTTGTGGGATTTTTCGGGTTAATCCTCTTTGGTACTTGATAACATATAGAAAGATGCTAAAAAATTCCAGCCAAAAGGGTATTTTCAATCAGAATTTAGCATTTAAGATTTTAGTACTCTTACGAAATTGACGTGAAATTACCAAGTCCCCTATTTCACTATATCTGTGGGATTTTTCGGGTTAATCCTCTTTGGTACTTGATAACATATAGAAAGATGCAAAAAATTCCAGCCAAAAGGGTATTTTCAATCAGAATTTAGCATTTAAGATTTTAGACTCTTAAAATTGACGTGAAATTACCAAGTCCCTATTTCACTATATCTGTGGGATTTTTCGGGTTAATCCCTTTGGTACTTGATAACATATAGAAAGATGCAAAAAATTCCAGCCAAAAGGGTATTTTCAATCAGAATTTAGCATTTAAGATTTTAGTACTCTTACGAAATTGACGTGAAATTACCAAGTCCCTATTTCACTATATTTGTGGGATTTTTCGGGTTAATCCTCTTTGGTACTTGATAACATATAGAAAGATGCTAAAAAAATTCCAGCCAAAAGGGTATTTTCAATCAGAATTTAGCATTTAAGATTTTAGTACTCTTAAAATTGACGTGAAATTACCAAGTCCCCTATTTCACTATATCTGTGGGATTTTTCGGGTTAATCCCTTTGGTACTTGATAACATATAGAAAGATGCAAAAAAATTCCAGCCAAAAGGGTATTTTCAATCAGAATTTAGCATTTAAGATTTTAGTACTCTTACGAAATTGACGTGAAATTACCAAGTCCCCTATTTCACTATATCTGTGGGATTTTTCGGGTTAATCCTCTTTGGTACTTGATAACATATAGAAAGATGCAAAAAATCCAGCCAAAAGGGTATTTTCATCAGAATTTAGCATTTAAGATTTTGTACTTACGAAATTGACGTGAAATTACCAAGTCCCTATTTCACTATATCTGTGGGATTTTTCGGGTTAATCTCTTTGGTACTTGATAACATATAGAAAGATGCAAAAAAATTCAGCCAAAAGGGTATTTTCATCAGAATTTAGCATTTAAGATTTTAGACTCTTAAAATGACGTGAAATTACCAAGTCCCTATTTCACTATATTGTGGATTTTTTCGGGTTATCCTCTTTGGTACTTGATAACATATAGAAAGATGCAAAAAATTCCAGCCAAAAGGGTATTTTCAATCAGAATTAGCATTTAAGATTTTAGCTTAAAAAATTGACGTGAAATACCAAGTCCCTATTAGTACTTTTACAAATAAGACGTGAAATTACCAAGTCCCCTATTTCACTATATCTGTGGGATTTTTCGGGTTAATCCTCTTTGGTACTTGATAACATATAGAAAGATGCAAAAAAATTCCAGCCAAAAGGGTATTTTCAATCAGAATTTAGCATTTAAGATTTTAGTACTTTTACAAATAAGACGTGAAATTACCAAGTCCCCTATTTCACTATATCTGTTTGATTTTTCGGGTTAATCCCCTTTGGTACTTGATAACATATAGAAAGATGCAAAAAAATTCCAGCCAAAAGGGTATTTTCAATCAGAATTTAGCATTTAAGATTTTAGTACTTTTACAAATAAGACGTGAAATTACCAAGTCCCCTATTTCACTATATCTGTGGGATTTTTCGGGTTAATCCTCTTTGGTACTTGATAACATATAGAAAGATGCAAAAAAATTCCAGCCAAAAGGGTATTTTCATTGAGAATTTAGCATTTAAGATTTTAGTACTTTTACAAATAAGACGTGAAATTACCAAGTCCCCTATTTCACTATATTCTGTGGATTTTTCGGGTTAATCCCTTTGGTACTTGATAACATATAGAAAGATGCAAAAAAATTCCAGCCAAAAGGGTATTTTCAATCAGAATTTAGCATTTAAGATTTTAGTACTTTTACAAATAAGACGTGAAATTACCAAGTCCCCTATTTCACTATATCTGTGGGATTTTTCGGGTTAATCCTCTTTGGTACTTGATAACATATAGAAAGATGCAAAAAAATTCCAGCCAAAAGGGTATTTTCAATAGAATTTAGCATTTAAGATTTTAGTACTTTTACAAATAAGACGTGAAATTACCAAGTCCCCTATTTCACTATATCTGTGGGATTTTTCGGTTAATCCCTCTTTGGTACTTGATAACATATAGAAAGATGCAAAAAAATTCCAGCCAAAAGGGTATTTTCAATCAGAATTTAGCATTTAAGATTTTAGTACTTTTACAAATAAGACGTGAAATTACCAAGTCCCCTATTTCACTATATCTGTGGGATTTTTCGGGTTAATCCTCTTTGGTACTTGATAACATATAGAAAGATGCAAAAAAATTCCAGCCAAAAGGGTATTTTCAATCAGAATTTAGCATTTAAGATTTTAGTACTTTTACAAATAAGACGTGAAATTACCAAGTCCCCTATTTCACTATATCTGTGGGATTTTTCGGGTTAATCCTCTTTGGTACTTGATAACATATAGAAAGATGCAAAAAAATTCCAGCCAAAAGGGTATTTTCAATCAGAATTTAGCATTTAAGATTTTAGTACTTTTACAAATAAGACGTGAAATTACCAAGTCCCCTATTTCACTATATCTGTGGGATTTTTCGGGTTAATCCCCTTTGGTACTTGATAACATATAGAAAGATGCAAAAAAATTCCAGCCAAAAGGGTATTTTCAATCAGAATTTAGCATTTAAGATTTTAGTACTTTTACAAATAAGACGTGAAATTACCAAGTCCCCTATTTCACTATATCTGTGGGATTTTTCGGGTTAATCCTCTTTGGTACTTGATAACATATAGAAAGATGCAAAAAAATTCCAGCCAAAAGGGTATTTTCATGAGAATTTAGCATTTAAGATTTTAGTACTTTTACAAATAAGACGTGAAATTACCAAGTCCCCTATTTCACTATATCTGTGGGATTTTTCGGGTTAATCCTCTTTGGTACTTGATAACATATAGAAAGATGCAAAAAAATTCCAGCCAAAAGGGTATTTTCATTGAGAATTTAGCATTTAAGATTTTAGTACTTTTACAAATAAGACGTGAAATTACCAAGTCCCCTATTTCACTATATCTGTGGATTTTTTCGGGTTAATCCCCTTTGGTACTTGATAACATATAGAAAGATGCAAAAAAATTCCAGCCAAAAGGGTATTTTCATTGAGAATTTAGCATTTAAGATTTTAGTACTTTTACAAATAAGACGTGAAATTACCAAGTCCCCTATTTCACTATATCTGTGGGATTTTTCGGGTTAATCCTCTTTGGTACTTGATAACATATAGAAAGATGCAAAAAAATTCCAGCCAAAAGGGTATTTTCAATCAGAATTTAGCATTTAAGATTTTAGTACTTTTACAAATAAGACGTGAAATTACCAAGTCCCCTATTTCACTATATCTGTGGGATTTTTCGGGTTAATCCTCTTTGGTACTTGATAACATATAGAAAGATGCAAAAAAATTCCAGCCAAAAGGGTATTTTCAATCAGAATTTAGCATTTAAGATTTTAGTACTTTTACAAATAAGACGTGAAATTACCAAGTCCCCTATTTCACTATATCTGTGGGATTTTTCGGGTTAATCCCCTTTGGTACTTGATAACATATAGAAAGATGCAAAAAAATTCCAGCCAAAAGGGTATTTTCATTGAGAATTTAGCATTTAAGATTTTAGTACTTTTACAAATAAGACGTGAAATTACCAAGTCCCCTATTTCACTATATCTTGTGGGATTTTTCGGGTTAATCCTCTTTGGTACTTGATAACATATAAAGATGCTAAAAAATTCCACCAAAAGTTGTTATTTTTCAATCAGAATTTATGCATTTAAGATTTTTAGTACTTTTACAAATAAGACGTGAAATTACCAAGTCCCCTATTTCACTATATCTGTGGGATTTTTCGGGTTAATCCCTTTGGTACTTGATAACATATTGTTACGGGCTACGGGGTGTGAGAAATGAACTACTCCAGTTTACAAATTACAAATGTTTATTAAATACATAAAACACAAATACAAAGGGATTACTAACCACTATATTAACAATAATAATGGAATTACCAGCTTACTACTAAACAGTATACATATAAAATCAGGTATTCCTAACAATTAAACTACTTACGTAAATTTATACATATGCTAGATTTATTCTAAAACTTACAACTATAAGTTATATATAAACTACAGTCTTCTAATTTCCCACCGACCGGCTATCACAATACTGACACACAGTTTCACTACACTGTCACACTGTCACGAACGGTTCACTGTCACTGGTCACTGGTACATCACAGATGCTTGTTGAGCCGGATTAGGACTCCCCCCACTAGACTCAGGGGACCGCTATTTGTACCACCGCCGAATCTTCTAGACCCGGGCGCAGGTAGGGTGGTGGGCCTTTCCAGGCACTTCGAGGACTGTCCAGGTCCAGAAGTTTCTAGCCTCATCTAGGCCCCTCCAGGCGTGGTCCACCCGTCATTGTCTTGACCGTAGCACTACCCCCTCCTTAGACGTGCTCTGCCCCAGAGCACAGATTGCAGAAGCTGAGCGATGCTGATCTTCCTCCGATGTAGGTGTTTTGTCTTTCCAGGGGTTGAACGTGCATACCATTATGATGACTCCAGAGTTGGCGAACGTCTCTTCTACAATGTTCCTGACAATCCTCCACTCCAGGCCATCGTATCCACAACCCAACTTCGGGATGGCGAGCTTGGTGACACGCAGTTCCAGAAGCTTTCTCCGCAGGTCGTCAAGACTCCGGCGCAGTGTGTCGTATGTCGGCTTCTGCTCTGATGAACTCTTGGTAACCAAGTAAAACAGGTGCCGGCCTTCATGCTCTTGATGGAGAGTCTTCCCAACTCTTGGTCCCTGGCGTTCCAGCTCTTCAATTCCAGCGAACTTCTTCCTGAAGACCGTCGCAATCCCCCGGGAATTCCTCAGATGTTCGGCGACACAGTGTGCTAGAGCATAGTCTACCGGTAACGAGAATATGTCTCTGTAAACTGTCTGCGTTACCCTACGGGAGTCTGGCGCCTTAGGATGGGGAGTTAGGTCCTTGTCGGTGAGGTTCCTCACTTGCTGTTCCTCTGTAGGGCCATGGTTTCCCTTGTATGGAGCCAATCGGTTGAAATGGACTACCTTGGGTTTTCCTTTGGGCTGCTTCCTGATCCTATAGATGACATCATTGATCCTCTTGATGACCTCATACGGTCCGTCCCAGGAGTTTTGAAGTTTCGGTGAGTAGCCTTGCCTTCTTCGAGGATCGTGTAGCCAGACCAAGTCTCCAGGTTGGAAGCCACCTTTCTCTGCCTTGATGTCGTAACGCTCCTTCATTCTGTCACTTGCTCCCTGGATGTTTGTGCGAACCTTCTCGTGAATAGTGTTCATTCGCTTCCGTAGGTTCGTGACGTAGTCTTCTCCGGCGACCTCCTCATCAGGCTTGAAACCGAATTTCAGATCGCAAGGCAAGCGTAGTTCTCTACCGAACACGACATTGGCGGGGGTCTGCCCTGTCGTTTCATTACTGAACTACGATAGGCTAGCAGGAACAGATGAAGATATTGGTCCCAGTCTCGCTGATGGTCAGAAACTACCTTGGCCAAATATCGACCCATCGTCCTGTTCATGCGCTCTACCATGCCATCGGACTGAGGGTGAAGAGGCGTCGTTCTGGTCTTCCGTATTCCTAGAGCCTCGCACATCCTGGTGAAGACTGCCGACTCAAAGTTTCTTCCTTGGTCAGCATGAAGTTCCATGGGCACCCCAAACCGACTGACGAGCTGCTTCACGAGAACATCTGCAACCGTGGCGGCCTCCTGATTCGGAAGGGCGTAAGCTTCCACCCACTTTGAAAAATAATCCATGGCCACGAGAATGTATCGGTTGCCATTATCTGTCACAGGAAAAGGGCCAGCGATGTCTACCGCTATTCTCTCGAATGGTGCTCCTACGTTGTATTTCTTCATAGGTGCCTTCTTTTTCCTTATCGGTCCATTAGAGGCGGCACAAGTTGCACACCGCCGGCACCAATCTAACACATCGTCCTTGAGGTTTGCCCAGTAAAAGCGTTCACGAACCTTTTCTAATGTCCGGTGAACTCCAAGGTGGCCACCAGATGCTCCATCATGTAATTCCCTCAGTACTTCGGGCACTTTAATCTTTGGTACGATGAGCTGTAGTCTCCGCTGATCTCCCTCTGTGTTCTCCAATGCTCGTTTCAGCAGACCTTTGTCCAGTAGAATGGAGTTCCATTGAGCCCAATAGGTTTTTATATTTTTCGACATTGGAGCAACATCCTGCCAGCTTGGTCTCCTTTGGCCTGATAGCTTCCATTCCCTTATTTGTTTCAAGTCCGGGTCCTCGTCCTGTTCCTTTGCCAGTTGTGTGTCCTGCCAACCGTCGGTAACGACCGTAGTCCGCAACACTGTTGCTTGCTTTTCTTCTTGTCGAGAACAATGCTTGCATTCTCCGTCACAGGGTCTCCTTGAGAGCGCATCCGCATTCCGGTGACTCGTTCCAGAACGATGAGCAGATTCGAAGTCATATTCCTGAAGGCGCTCGATCCACCGTGCAACTTGTCCCTCCGGTGACTTGAATCGCAGCAGCCACATTAGAGCTGCGTGGTCCGTTCTCAGTAGAAATCTTCTTCCATACAGGTATTTATGAAAGTGCTCTATGGACTTAACCACTGCCAGAAGCTCTTTCCTTGTGACACAGTAGTTGCGTTCTGGAGCTGACAGTGCTTTGCTGAAGTACCCAATAACCTTTTCTTCCCCGTCTTGGAGTTGGGAAAGGACGCTTCCAATAGCAGTGTTGCTGGCATCTGTGTCAAGAATGAACTTGCCCTCGGGACGTGGATAGCTTAGAATAGGCGCACTACTCAATTTCTTCTTTAACTCCTCAAATGAAGCCTGACACTCGCGATCCCAAAGGAAAGTCCGTTTTTCCTCAGTGAGCCTGGTAAGAGGTTTTGCGATGTTGGCGAATCCTTTCACGTACCTCCTGTAGTAGGTGCAGAGCCCGAGGAAACTTCTCACTTGGTGCTTATCTCGAGGTGCTGGCCAATTGGTGATCGCTGTAATCTTCTCTGGGTCAACAGCAACTCCGTTGTCTGATACAACATGCCCCAGGTAGTTGACTTGCCTTCGGAAGAGATTGCACTTCTTCGGGTTCAGTTTTAGATTAGCTGCACGCAGCCGTTCGAAGACCCGCTCCAGATTCTCCAGATGGTGAGTGAAGGATTTTCCCAGTACAATGATGTCGTCCAAGTAAACCAGGCATATCTCCCAAGAAAGGCCTCTTAAGACGCTTTCCATCAGCCTCTCGAACGTTGCAGGTGCATTGCAAAGCCCGAATGGCATTACCGTAAATTGCCAGAGGCCAGTGCCGATTGAAAATGCCGTCTTCTCCTTATCTTCCGGTGCCAATCCAACCTGCCAATATCCACTGCGGAGATCCAAGGTAGAAAATAGTTTGCAACCCTCTAGTGTGTCCAGCGTGTCGTCAATCCTTGGGAGTGGGTAGCTGTCCTTCTTCGTGGCGTTGTTCAAAAGACGGTAATCTACGCAGAATCTTGTCGTCCCATCCTTCTTTTTCACCAGTACGACAGGAGACATCCATGGGCTACTCGAGGGCTCGATGACACCATCATTCGCCATATCCTTAATAATCTCCTCGGCATCCTTTCGTTTAGCTAGCGGCAGCCTCCTCGGGATCTGTCGGATGGGCTTTGTATCCCCGGTGTCAATTTTGTGCTGGACGATGTTCGTTCTACCCCGTGGTCCTGAGCTGATCTCGAAAATGTCCTGCCATCGGGTAATCAATCTCTTCACGAGTTCGCTCTGTTCAGGCGAAAGTTCTCTGCATGATTCCTCCACGAATCCTTTTAATTCTTCGGGTAGTCCTCGTTGCTCGGTGGGGTTGCGTTGTAGCTGTCGGACTACTGAGGTAGCGGCCGTACATTCTCCAACTGGTGTTCCTCTCTTTAGTGTCACCGGGAAGCTGTTCAGATTCATCAGTCGGATTGGGGTGGTATGTCCGACCTTGATGAGAGACCTTGCAACCAGAACACCGCGTCCGACTTCCTGCTCCTCGTGCTTCCCAGGTTCAAGTAGAAGACATTGACCCTCCGGTAGTCGTCCATTGATCGTCCCATGCGTCAGAATTTGACTCCGTGCAGGTAAAGTGGTGTCTTCTAGTAGGAGTACTCGTGCATAGAGGTCCTTTTCCCTGCCGAAGGATGACCTCTTCGTCTCCCAGCGTCAACACACCTCTCGACATGTCCAGCTTGATCCCGTATTTGATCATCAAGTCCATGCCGAAGATGACTTCCTCGTCTATTTTCGCCACGAGAACGCGGTGCTCTAGACGTTGGCCCCCGATGAAGAAAGTGGCAACTGTCTCTCCGTAGACCTCGGCTGGCTGTCCTGTAGCTGTCCGTAACGCCCAAGTGGTAGGTGATATCTTCTCAGCGTTAACTGCCTTCGGGTTCAGTATTGTCATGGTTGCGCCGGTATCCAGCAGAAAACTCCGCAGCTGCCCGTTCACCATTCCATCCACATAAAAACTATTTGTCTTGCTCCCTATTGTCGCGATTCTCACGGCGACCCTGGGGCCTTGATGCTACGGGTTGACAGTTGCCCCTTCCCATCAACCCTCCTTAGTTTTCCTGTGGCTTTTTCCGGCTTCCTGGTAGGACACTTGCTTCTGGGGTGTCCAAGTTGACCGCAGCTCCAACAGCGTATCTCATTTTTGCGTGTCCTGAGGGCTTCCAAAACCTTTGTTACTATGCCTCGATGGTGGGGCCGCGTTAGCTCCGCTTCTGCCGCTCGAACTCGTGCATGTCCACGGACTGACTGCCTGACAGCCTCGAATTCCATGGCCTGCGACAATGCATCGCCCAAAGTTTAGGGCGTGCGAGTTTCACTGCCTGTTGGGTTTCCGGGTCTCGAAGTCCATCCAGGAATTTGTCGATAGCCAAGCTCTCGTAGACGTCGTCGGTGACCGTTGGGTAGGCATTCCTCACTAGCCGGGCGATATCTGCTTCAAATTCCTGCAGCGTCTCGTTGGTCTTCTGGACCCTGTTCTTTAACTGGGAACGGTATAGTTGGTCCATGTGGCGATGGCCGAAACGCATCTCCAGTCTTTCATCAGCTCACCGTAGTTGCACCGCTCCGACATGGGCATCCCCTGTAGCACTCCTAAGGCGTCTCCACGCAAGGCTAGGCACAACGCTGATGCTTGCGTCTCCTTTGACCACCCGTGGATCGAAGCCGCTGTCTCGAAGAGAGTCATGTAGTCCTCCCACGGCGTCTTCCCGTCGAACAATGGGATGGTGTTGTGCGTTGGTGGCATCCCAGCATTGGCGGAGGGAATGGTGTTGTGAGGGCTTCTCTCAGAGGGTTGGTCGGTGTCGATTGTCGGTGGGTTGCTCATACGTTCTTCTAGAGCTTCTATTCTTACCCTAAGTTCATTTTCTACTGAATCGACTTTTTCTCCTAATCTAGATTCTACATCAGCTAACTTATTTCTACACTTTCCATTAACTTAGTTTCTAAATTGCCTAACTTAGCCTCCAATGTATTTTTAACAGTACTTAACTCATTACCTAACTTCTTTTCTACATTACCTAACTCATTTCCTACTTCTTTTCAACATTACCTAACTCATTTTTAACAGTACCTAATTCAGTTTTAAAAGTTGCAGACAACTTACTGAAATCATTTTCAAACGTAATCTCGTCTGGATTTTCCCCTGAATCAACAAAAAATTGGCGCAAGCGTTGTTGCAGTACTGATTTCGTTCCGGAAGTATCCAGATCTCGTTCTTCTAACTCCCGTCTTAAGTCTGCAACTTTTAAATCATTCAGTCTAACACTCTGAGAAGTCATTTTCCACACAGTAGCCCAATAATTACAAAAACAAGAAAACCAAAATTATAACCATTTACAATGATCCCACTTCTGACACCAAATTGTTACGGGCTACGGGGTGTGCGAAATGAACTACTCCAGTTTACAAATTACAGATGTTTATTAAATACAGAAAACACAAATACAAAGGGATTACTAACCACTATATTAACAATAATAATGGAATTACTAGCTTACTACTAAACAGTATACATATAAAATGAGGTATTCCTAACGAATAAACTACTTACAATCATGCTAGATTTATTCTAAAGACTTACAACTATAATTATATATAAACTACAGTCTTCTAATTTCCCAACGACCGGTTATCACAATATTGACACACAGTTTCACTACACTGTCACACTGTCACGAGTTGTTCACTGTCACTGTTCACTGATACATTCACTAGATGCTTTGATCAGGGTTGACTCACCTAGACTCAGGGGACCGCTATTTGTACCACCGCCGAATCTTCTAGACCCGGGCGCAGGTAGGGTGGTGGGCCTTTCCAGGCACTTCGAGGACTGTCCAGGTCCAGAAGTCTCTAGCCTCATCTAGGCCCCTCCAGGCGTGGTCCACCCGTCATTGTCTTGACCGTAGCATACTTTACAAATAAGACGTGAAATTACCAAGTCCCATATTTCACTATATTGTGGGATTTTTCGGTTAATCCTCTTTGGTACTTGATAACATATAGAAAGATGCTAAAAATTCAGCCAAAAGGTATTTTTCATAGAATTTAGCATTTAATGATTTTAGTACTTTACAAATAAGACGTGAAATTACCAAGTCCCCTATTTCACTATATTTGTGGGATTTTTCGGTTAATCTTCTTTGTACTTGATAACATATAGAAAGATGCAAAAAATTCCAGCCAAAAGGGTATTTTCAATAGAATTTAGCATTTAAGATTTTAGTACTTTTACAAATAAGACGTGAAATTACCAAGTCCCCTATTCACTATATTTGTGGTGATTTTCAATCGAAGGTTAATTTAGCATTTAAGATTTAGTACTTTTACAAATAAGACGTGAAATTACAAAGTCCCCTATTTCACTATATTGTGGATTTTTCGGGTTAATCCTCTTTGTACTTGATAACATATAGAAAGATGCAAAAAATTCCAGCCAAAAGGTATTTAATCAAATTTAGATTTAAGATTTTAGTACTTTTACAATAAGACGTGAAATTACCAAGTCCCTATTTCACTATATTCGTGGGATTTTTCGGTTAATCCCCTTTGGTACTTGATAACATATAGAAAGATGCAAAAAAATTCCAGCCAAAAGGGTATTTTCAATCAGAATTTAGCATTTAAGATTTTAGTACTTTTACAAATAAGACGTGAAATTACCAAGTCCCCTATTTCACTATATTTGTGGGATTTTTCGGGTTAATCCCCTTTGGTACTTGATAACATATAGAAAGATGCAAAAAAAATTCCAGCCAAAAGGGTATTTTCAATCAGAATTTAGCATTTAAGATTTTAGTACTTTTACAAATAAGACGTGAAATTACCAAGTCCCCTATTTCACTATATTGTGGGATTTTTCGGGTTAATCCCTTTGGTACTTGATAACATATAGAAAGATGCAAAAAATTCCAGCCAAAAGGGTATTTTCAATCAGAATTTAGCATTTAAGATTTTAGTACTTTTACAAATAAGACGTGAAATTACCAAGTCCCCTATTTCACTATATTTGTGGGATTTTTCGGGTTAATCCCCTTTGGTACTTGATAACATATAGAAAGATGCAAAAAAATTCCAGCCAAAAGGGTATTTTCATGAGAATTTAGCATTTAAGATTTTAGTACTTTTACAAATAAGACGTGAAATTACCAAGTCCCCTATTTCACTATATATCTGTGGGATTTTTCGGGTTAATCCCTTTGGTACTTGATAACATATAGAAAGATGCAAAAAAATTCCAGCCAAAAGGGTATTTTCAATTTAGAATTTAGCATTTAAGATTTTAGTACTTTTACAAATAAGACGTGAAATTACCAAGTCCCCTATTTCACTATATCTGTGGGATTTTTCGGGTTAATCCCCTTTGGTACTTGATAACATATAGAAAGATGCAAAAAAATTCCAGCCAAAAGGGTATTTTCAATCAGAATTTAGCATTTAAGATTTTAGTACTTTTACAAATAAGACGTGAAATTACCAAGTCCCCTATTTCACTATATTGTGGGATTTTTCGGGTTAATCCCCTTTGGTACTTGATAACATATAGAAAGATGCAAAAAAATTCCAGCCAAAAGGGTATTTTCAATCAGAATTTAGCATTTAAGATTTTAGTACTTTTACAAATAAGACGTGAAATTACCAAGTCCCCTATTTCACTATATTGTGGTTTTTCGGGTTAATCCTCTTTGGTACTTGATAACATATAGAAAGATGCAAAAAAATTCCAGCCAAAAGGGTATTTTCATCAGAATTTAGCATTTAAGATTTTAGTACTTTACAAATAAGACGTGAAATTACCAAGTCCCCTATTTCACTATATTTGTGGGATTTTTCGGGTTAATCCTCTTTGGTACTTGATAACATATAGAAAGATGCAAAAAATTCCAGCCAAAAGGGTATTTTCATTAGAATTTAGCATTTAAGATTTTAGTACTTTTACAAATAAGACGTGAAATTACCAAGTCCCCATTTTCACTATATTTGTGGGATTTTTCGGGTTAATCCTCTTTGGTACTTGATAACATATAGAAAGATGCAAAAAAATTCCAGCCAAAAGGGTATTTTCAATAGAATTTAGCATTTAAGATTTTAGTACTTTTACAAATAAGACGTGAAATTACCAAGTCCCTATTTCACTATATTTGTGGGATTTTTCGGGTTAATCCTCTTTGGTAATTGATAACATATAGAAAGATGCAAAAAAATTCCAGCCAAAAGGGTTTTTCATTGAGAATTTAGCATTTAAGATTTTAGTACTTTTACAAATAAGACGTGAAATTACCAAGTCCCTATTTTCACTATATTTGTGGGATTTTTCGGGTTAATCTCTTTAGTGACTGATAACAATAGAAAGATGCAAAAAAATTCCAGCAAAAGGGTATTTTCAATCAGAATTAGCATTTAAGATTTTAGTACTTTTACAAATAAACGTGAATTACCAAGTCCCCTATTTCACTATATTGTGGGATTTTTCGGGTTAATCCTCTTTGGTACTTGATACATATAGAAAATTGCAAAAAATTCCAGCCAAAAGGTATTCATCAGAATTCAGCATTTAAGATTTTAGACTTTTACAAATAAGACGTGAAATTACAAGTCCCCTATTTCATATATTGTAGATTTTTCCGGGTTAATCCTTTGGACTTGATAACATATAGAAATGATCAAAAAAATTCAGCAAAAGGTATTTTCAATCAGAATTTAGCATTTAGGATTTTGTACTTTTACAAGATATAGACGTGAAAATTACCAAGTCCCCATATTTCACTATATTGTGGGATTTTTCGGGTTTATCTCTTTGTACTTGATAACATATAGAAGATGCAAAAAAATTCCAGCCAAAAGGGTATTTTCATAGAATTTAACATTTAAAGATTTAATACTTTACAAATAAGATGTGAAATTACCAAGTCCCTATTTCACTAATTGTGGATTTTCGGGTTAATCCTCTTTGGTACTTGATAACATATAGAAAGATGCAAAAAAATTCCAGCAAAGGTATTTTCAATAAATTAGCATTTAAGATTTAGTACTTTACAAATAAGACGTGAAATTACCAATACCTAATTTCACTAATTGTGGGATTTTTCGGGTTAATCCTCTTTGGTACTTGATAACTATAGAATGACAAAAAAACATGCCAAAAGGGTATTATCAATGGATTTTAGCATTTAAGATTTTAGTACTTTTACAAATAAGACGTGAAATTACCAAGTCCCCTTTTCACTATATTGTGGGATTTTTCGGTTAATCCTCTTTGGTACTTGATAACATATAGAAAGATGCAAAAAAATTCCAGCCAAAAGGGTATTTTCAATCAGAATTTTAGCATTTAAAGATTTTAGTACTTTTACAAATAAGACGTGAAATTACCAAGTCCCCTATTTCACTATATCTGTGGGATTTTTCGGGTTAATCCTCTTTGGTACTTGATAACATATAGAAAGATGCAAAAAAATTCCAGCCAAAAGGGTATTTTCATCAGAATTTAGCATTTAAGATTTTAGTACTTTTACAAATAAGACGTGAAATTACCAAGTCCCCTATTTCACTATATCTGTGGGATTTTTCGGGTTAATCCTCTTTGGTACTTGATAACATATAGAAAGATGCAAAAAAATTCCAGCCAAAAGGGTATTTTCAATTCAGAATTTAAGCATTTAAGATTTAGTACTTTTACAAAATAAGACGTGAAATTACCAAGTCCCCTATTTCACTATATTTGTGGGATTTTTCGGTAATCCCTTGGTACTTGATAACATATAGAAGATGCAAAATTCCAGCCAAAAGGGTATTTTCATTAGAATTTTACATTTAAGATTTAGTACTTTTAAAATAGACGTGAAATACCAGTCCCTATTTCACTATATTGTGGGATTTTCGGGTTAATCCCTTTGGTACTTGATAACATATAGAAAGATGCAAAAAAATCCAGCCAAAAGGGATTTTCAATAGAATTTACATTTAAGATTTTAGTACTTTTACAAATAAGACGTGAAATACAAGTCCCTATTTCACTATATTGTGGGATTTTTCGGGTAATCCCCTTGGTACTTGATAACATATAGAAAGATGCAAAAAAATTCCAGCCAAAAGGTATTTCATAGAATTTAGCATTAATTTAGTACTTTTATCCTCTTTGGTACTTGATAACATATAGAAAGATGCAAAAAAATTCCAGCCAAAAGGGTATTTTCAATCAGAATTTAGCATTTAAGATTTTAGTACTTTTACAAATAAGACGTGAAATTACCAAGTCCCCTATTTCACTATATCTGTGGGATTTTTCGGGTTAATCCTCTTTGGTACTTGATAACATATAGAAAGATGCAAAAAAATTCCAGCCAGGTATTTTCAATCAGAATTTAGCATTTAAGATTTTAGTATTTTACAAAAAACTGAAAATTTCCAAGTCCCCCATTTCACTATATTGTGGGGTTTTTTTGGGGTTTAAACCCCCTTTGGTTTTTAAAAAAACATATAAAAAAAAATGCAAAAAATTCCACCAAAAGGGATTTTCATTAGAATTTAGATTTAAGATTTTTTGACTTTTTCAAAAAGACGTGAAATTACCAAGTCCCCTATTTTTACTAATTTGGGGATTTTTCGGGTTAATCCTCTTTGGACTTGATAAAAAATTTGAAAGATGCAAAAAAAATTTCCCGCCAAAAGGGGGAAAATTTTCATAAATTTACATTTAAAATTTTAGTACTTTTTCAAATAAGACGGAAATTACCAATCCCCATTTCACTAATTTGTGGGGATTTTTCGGGGTTTAACCTCTTTGACTTGATAACATATGAAAGATGCAAAAAAATTCCACCAAAAGGTATTTTCAATTAGAAAATTTAGCAAATTTTTTTTTTAAAATTTTTGTACTTTTTCAAATAAACGTGAAATTACCAAGTCCCCTATTTCCTATATTGGGGATTTTTTTTTGGGTTAATTTTTTTTAAAATAAAAAAAAAAAAACCCCCAAAATTTTTTTTGGGAAAATTTTTTGTTTTAAAACTTTTAAATAACTAAAAAAGCCCCATTTCCAAGGGTTTTTTCGGGTTAACCCCTTTTTAATTTTAAAAATAAATAAAAAAAAAACCCCCCCTTTAATTTTTGGGTTTTTTTTAATTTTTAAAAGGTAAAAAAAAAACCCAAATTACCAAAATTTTTAAAAAAATTTGGGTTAATTTTGGGTTTAAATTAAAATTTTTTAAAAAAAAAAATTTTTTAAAAAAATTTTTTTTGAAAATTTTTAAAAAAAAAAATTACCAAAAAAATTTCCATCCCTTTTTAAAATTTTGGGTTTTCTTTTTAAAAAGGTAAAAAAAATTTAAAAAATTCCAAAAAATTTTTTTAATTTTTTAAAATTAAAATTTAAAAAAAAAATTTTAAAAATTTTAAAAAATTTTTTTTATTTAATCCCCCTTAAAAAAATTTTTTCAAAAAACCCCAAAAGGGTTTTTTTGGTTTAATTTAAAAGGGATTTCCATTAAAATTTTTAAAAATTAAAAATTTTTTTCAATAAAAAATTTTTATTTTTTTTTTTTGGGAATTTAACTTTTTAAAAAAAAAAGGGAAAAATTTTTCCCAAAAAATTTAAAATTTTAAAAAAAAAAAGTATTAACAAAATTTTAAATTAAATTTTTTTTTTAAAAGGGGATTTTTGGGGAAAACTTAAAGGGAAAATTAAAAATTTTAAAAAATAAAAAAAAATTTCAAAAAATAACATAAAATTTAAATTTTTTTTTTTTAAAATTAAAATTTTAAAAAATTTTGGGTTTTTAAAAATTTTTGGAGAAAAAATTAAAAAATTTTAAAAAAGTTTAAAATTTAAAATTTTCTTTTTTAAAAAAGTTTTAAAATCTTTTTAAAATTTTTTTTTTATTTTGGGATTTTTAAAAATTGGAAAAAATTTCCCAAAAAATTTTTTTTAGAAAATTTTTTAATTTAAAAAATTTTATTTTTTATTTTTAAAAAAAATTTTTTTTTTTTAAAATTTTTTTTTTTTTTTTTTTTTTTTTTTTTTTTTTTTTTTTTTTTTTTTTTTTTTTTTTTTTTTTTTTTTTTTTTTTTTTTTTTTTTTTTTTTTTTTTTTTTTTTTTTTTTTTTTTTTTTTTTTTTTTTTTTTTTTTTTTTTTTTTTTTTTTTTTTTTTTTTTTTTTTTTTTTTTTTTTTTTTTTTTTTTTTTTTTTTTTTTTTTTTTTTTTTTTTTTTTTTTTTTTTTTTTTTTTTTTTTTTTTTTTTTTTTTTTTTTTTTTTTTTTTTTTTTTTTTTTTTTTTTTTTTTTTTTTTTTTTTTTTTTTTTTTTTTTTTTTTTTTTTTTTTTTTTTTTTTTTTTTTTTTTTTTTTTTTTTTTTTTTTTTTAAAAAAAAAAAAAAAAAAAAAAAAAAAAAAAAAAAAAAAAAAAAAAAAAAAAAAAAAAAAAAAAAAAAAAAAAAAAAAAAAAAAAAAAAAAAAAAAAAAAAAAAAAAAAAAAAAAAAAAAAAAAAAAAAAAAAAAAAAAAAAAAAAAAAAAAAAAAAAAAAAAAAAAAAAAAAAAAAAAAAAAAAAAAAAAAAAAAAAAAAAAAAAAAAAAAAAAAAAAAAAAAAAAAAAAAAAAAAAAAAAAAAAAAAAAAAAAAAAAAAAAAAAAACTTGATTTTGGGAATCCATTAACAAAGAAATGCAAAAATTCCAAAGGATTTTATAATTTACAATTAAGATTTTAAAATTTTACTAAGTGAATTTTAATCCCTATTTACTATAGTGGATTTTTTTGGAATTTTTATTGAAATAAAAGATAAAAATCCCAAAAGATTTAAAAAATTCATTTTTTTTTTTCAAAAAAGTGAATTCTCCCTTTATATAAATTTGGGTTTCAAAAACCCATGATTAAAAGAATGCAAAAATTAAAATATTTTACAAATTAGCTTAAATTTATTTTACAAATTGAATTCAGTCCCTTTTACTATACTTGGAATTTTTTAATCCCGGTATTTCATTGAAATGCAAAAATTAAAAGGGATTTCAATAAATTGATTAAAGTCCCTTTTCAATAAGGGGAATTCCAATCCCTTTTAACATATTGGATTTTTACCGGTATTTCATAGAAATGCAAAAATTAGCCAAAAGGTAATTTCAAGTTCATTTAAATTTAGTTTTCTAACCTGTACGTCCCCATTATAAGGGATTTCGGGAAAAAAAAAAAAAAAAAAAAAAAAAAAAAAAAAAAAAAAAAAAAAAAAAAAAAAAAAAAAAAAAAAAAAAAAAAAAAAAAAAAAAAAAAAAAAAAAAAAAAAAAAAAAAAAAAAAAAAAAAAAAAAAAAAAAAAAAAAAAAAAAAAAAAAAAAAAAAAAAAAAAAAAAAAAAAAAAAAAAAAAAAAAAAAAAAAAAAAAAAAAAAAAAAAAAAAAAAAAAAAAAAAAAAAAAAAAAAAAAAAAAAAAAAAAAAAAAAAAAAAAAAAAAAAAAAAAAAAAAAAAAAAAAAAAAAAAAAAAAAAAAAAAAAAAAAAAAAAAAAAAAAAAAAAAAAAAAAAAAAAAAAAAAAAAAAAAAAAAAAAAAAAAAAAAAAAAAAAAAAAAAAAAAAAAAAAAAAAAAAAAAAAAAAAAAAAAAAAAAAAAAAAAAAAAAAAAAAAAAAAAAAAAAAAAAAAAAAAAAAAAAAAAAAAAAAAAAAAAAAAAAAAAAAAAAAAAAAAAAAAAAAAAAAAAAAAAAAAAAAAAAAAAAAAAAAAAAAAAAAAAAAAAAAAAAAAAAAAAAAAAAAAAAAAAAAAAAAAAAAAAAAAAAAAAAAAAAAAAAAAAAAAAAAAAAAAAAAAAAAAAAAAAAAAAAAAAAAAAAAAAAAAAAAAAAAAAAAAAAAAAAAAAAAAAAAAAAAAAAAAAAAAAAAAAAAAAAAAAAAAAAAAAAAAAAAAAAAAAAAAAAAAAAAAAAAAAAAAAAAAAAAAAAAAAAAAAAAAAAAAAAAAAAAATTTTGCATTTAAATTTTTGACTTTTTCAAATAAAACGGAAATTTCCAATCCCCCATTTCCCCATATTTGTGGGATTTTTTTGGTTAAAACCTTTTTTTGGGACTTGATAACATTAAAAATGCCAAAAAAAAATTCCCCCAAAAATAAATTTTCCAAAAGAATTTTTGCATTTAAGATTTTTGTACTTTTACAAAAAAAACGTGAAATTTTCCAATCCCCATTTTACCCATATTTTGGATTTTTTTGGGTTTTAAAAACCCTTTTGGGACTTTTAAACAAAAATAAAGATGAAAAAATTTCCCGCCAAAAGGGGATTTTCAAAAAATTTAGCATTTAAATTTAATACTTTTTCAAATAAACCTGAAATTACCAAGTCCCCATTTTTACTATATTTTGGGGTTTTTCGGGGAATCCCCCTTTTACTTGATAACATAAGAAAATCAAAAAAAATTCCCGCCAAAAGGGATTTTTAAAAAATTTACATTTAAATTTTTGTACTTTTACAAAAAAAACGTGAAATTTCCCAATCCCCTATTTCACTATATTTTGGGGTTTTTTGGGTTTAAACCCCCCTTTTACTTATAAAAATAAAAATGCAAAAAAAAAAAACCCGCCAAAAGGGGATTTTTTAAAAAGAATTTTCATTTTAAAATTTTTTACTTTTAAAAAATAAACTAAATTACCAATCCCTATTTCACTATATTTGGGGGTTTTTTGGGTTAAACCCCTTGGACTTGATAACAATAAAAATGCAAAAAAATTCCACCAAAAGGTATTTTTAAAAAATTTTCATTTAAATTTTTGTACTTTTTTTCAAATAAACAAATTACCCGTCCCCTTTTCACTATATTTTTTGGGGTTTTTCGGGTTAATTTCCCCCCCTTTTACTTATAACAAAAAAACAAAAAAAAATTTCCCCCAAAATAATTTTTAAAAGAATTTTCATTTAAATTTTATACTTTTTCAAAAAAACGTAAATTACCAAACCCCTATTTTACTAATTTGGATTTTTCTTAAACCCCTTTTACTTATAACATAAAAAAAATGCAAAAAAAATTCCCCCAAAATATTTTTTAAAAAATTTTCATTTAAATTTTTTAAATTTTTCAAAAAAAAACTAAATTAAACCAAACCCCCCATTTTAAATTTTTTTTTCGGGGAATCCCCTTTGGGACTTATAACAATAGAAAGATGCAAAAAAATTCCCGCCAAATATTTTCAATCAAATTTTTTCCCCTTTAAGGGTTTTTTCTTTTACAAAAAAAAAGTAAATTTTCCAAATCCCCATTTCCTATATTGTATTTTTTTGGGGTTTAAACCCTTTTTTATAACAATAGAAAATCAAAAAAACCCCCAAAATATTTTCAAAAAATTTTGCATTTTAAATTTTAATATTTTACAAATAAAAAATTCCAACCCCCATTTCACTATATTTGGATTTTTTGGGGTTTAAACCCTTTTTACTTATAAAAATATAAAAATCAAAAAAATTCAGCCAAAAGGGATTTTTAATCAAAATTTGCATTTTAAATTTTTTAATTTTTCAAATAAAATGAAATTTTCCAAATCCCCTAAAACACTTAAATTTTATTTTCCTTTTAACCCCTTTTTTACTTAAAAAATTAAAAATCAAAAAAATTCCCCCCAAAATTTTTTAAAAAATTTTGCATTTTTAAATTTTTGACTTTACAAATAAACTAAAAATTCCCAAACCCCTATTTTCCCTATATTTTTTATTTTTTGGGTTAAACCCCTTTTTAAAAAGATAACATATAAAAAATCAAAAAAAATTCCCCCCAAAAGGGATTTTTTAAAAAATTTTTCATTAAAATTTTGTACTTTTAAAAAATAAAACGGGGAAAAAACCCAAAACCCCTATTTTACTAATTTGGGTTTTTTTTAAACCCCTTTGACTTATAAAAATTAGAAAGATCAAAAAAATTCCCCCAAAAGGGGTTTTTTAAAAAATTTACATTTTTAAATTTTTGTACTTTTCCAAAAAAAATAAATTCCAAGTCCCCTATTTCCTATTTTTTTATTTTTTTGGTTTTAAACCCCCCTTTTAATAACAAAAAAAAATGCAAAAAAAACCAGCCAAAGGGATTTCATAAATTTTCATTTAAAAATTTTTACTTTTTTCAAAAAAAAGTAAATTTCCAAAAACCCCTAATTTTAATAATTTTTGGATTTTTTTGGTTTTTTCCCTTTTACTTGATAACATAAGAAAATTCAAAAAAAATTTCCCGCCAAAATATAGGGGGGATTTTCTTAAATTTAGCTTTTAAATTTTTTATTTTTTACAAATAAAACGTGAAATTCCTTTTCCCCCCATTTCACAAATTTTTTGGGGGGGTTTTTCGGGTTAACCCCCTTTGGTACTTGAAAAATTTTAGAAAGATGAAAAAAAAATTCCACCCAAAAAGGGTTTTAATAAAAATTTATTTTTAAAAATTTTTAAAATACTTTTCCCAAAAAAAGACGTAAAATTTTCCAAGTCCCCTTTTTTTTTTTTTTTTTCCAAAAAATTTTTGGGGGTTTTTTTTGGGGTTAAAACCCCTTTGGGGTATTGATAACATTAGAAAGATAAAAAAAAAACCAGCCAAAAGGGGTTTTTTTCAATAAAAATTTTGCTTTTAAAATTTTAGTACTTTTACAAAAAACGTGAAATTCCCCAAATCCCCTTTTTACATTTTTGGGGGGGTTTTTTTTGGGTTAACCCTTTTTTGGGGATTTTATAACATATAGAAAATGCAAAAAAATTCCACCAAAAAGGGTATTTTCAATAAATTTAGAAATTTAAGTTTTTTGTATTTTTAAAAATAAAGGGAAAATTACCAAGTCCCCTATTTCACTATATTTGGGGGTTTTTTTTGGGGGTTTTAACCCCCTTTTTTTACTTTTAACATATAGAAAGATAAAAAAAAATTTAAAAACCCAAAAGGGGAAAATTTTTCAAAAAGAATTTGCTTTTTAAGTTTTTAGAAACTTTTCAAAAAAGACGTAAAAATTTCCCAATCCCCTATTTCACTAAATTTGTGGGTTTTTGGGGGTTTAAAACCCCCTTTGGTATTTTATAACATAAAAGAAAGATGAAAAAAAATTTTTAGCCAAAAAAAGGTTTAAATTTTGATTTTTAAAAAAAGGTTTTTTAAAACCCCCCATTTAAAGGGTTTTTTTTAAGGTATTTGTTAAAAACGGCAACGGGGTGTGGAAATAAACTACTCCAGTTTACAAATTACAAATGTTTATTAAATACAAAAACAAAAAAAAAAAAGGGGTTACTAACCACTATATTAACAATAAAAAAGGAATTCCCAGTTTAAACTAAAAAAACAGAAAACATAAAAAATGGGGATTCCAAAACAATTTAAACTACTTACTTTTTTAAAAAAGCTAATTTTTTCCCTAAAACTTACAACAAAAATTAAAAAATAAACTACATCTTCAAATTTTCCCAAACCGCCCGGGTTACACAATATTGACAAAACATTTTCACTACACTGCCCACACTTCACAAAGGTTTTTCCCACTGCACGGGTTCACGGGTACTTTCACAGAAATTTTTGACCTTGGACCCCCCCCAAAACCCCAGGGGACCCTATTTTAACCAAAACCCCCGAATCTTCTAGACCCGGGGGCAGGTAGGTGGGGGGGCCTTTCCCCGGGCACTTCGAGGACTGTCCAGGGCCGAAGTTTCTAGCCTCATCTAGGCCCCTCCAGGCGTGGTCCACCCTCATTGCCCTTGCCCGGAGCACTCCCCCCCTCCTTAAAATGCTCTGCCCCAGACACAGTTTGCAGAAGCTGACGATGCTGATCTTCCTCCGAGGGTAGGTTTTTTTGTTTTTCCCGGGGGGTTTAACGTGCATACCATTATAAAAGACTCCAGAGTTGGCAAACGCTCTTCTACAATTTTTCCTGACAACCCCTCCACTCCGGGCCATCGTATCCACATTGGGTGGGGTTGTGGGGTTTTTTTGGGGGTTGTTTTTTGGTTTTTTTTTTTTTTTTTTTTTTTTTTTTTGGGTTTTTTTTTTTTGGGTTGTGGTTTGTGGTTGGGGGTGTGGTGTTTTGGGGGGGGGGGGGGGGGGGGGGGGGGGGGGTCGGTGAGGTTTTCACTTCTGTTTTCCCCTGTAGGGCCATGGGTTTTTCCCCTTTTATGGAGCCAATCGGTTTTTAAATGGACTACCTTGGGTTTTTCCCTTTGGGGTGTTTCCCTTTTATCCTAAATGACATCATTGATCCTCTTGATGACCTCATACGGTCCGTCCCAGGAGTTTTTTAAATTTCGGTGAGTACCTTGCCTTCTTCGAGGATCGTGTAGCCCGACCAAGTCTTCCCGGGTTTGGGAAACCACCTTTCTCTGCCCTTTATGTCTAACGCTCCTTCCCCTTCTGTCACTTGCCCCTGGATGTTTGTGCGAACCTTCCCCCGTGAATAGTGGGTTTATTCGCTTCCGTAGGGGTTTTTTTACGTATTCCCTTTTCCGGCGACCTCCTCATCAGGGTTAAACCGAATTTCAGATCGCAAGGCAAGCGTAGTTCTCTACCGAACACGACATTGGGGGGGGGTCTGCCCTGTCGTTTCATTAATTTGAACTACGATAGGCTAGAGGAACAGAGAAGATATTGTCCCATTCTCGCTGTTTGGTCAAAAACCCTCCCTTTGGCCCAAAAATATCGACCCATTTCCTGTTCATGCGCAAAAACCATGCCATGGGGCTGAGGGTGAAGAGGCGTCGTTCTGGTCTTCCGTATTCCTAGACCCCCCCCCCCCCTCCCCCCCCCCACATCCTGGGGAAGCCCTGCCGACTCAAAGTTTCTTCCTTGGTCACAGGGATTTTCCATGGGCACCCCAAACCGATGACGAGCTGTTTTCACGAAAAACATCTGCAACCGTGGGGGCCTCCTGATTGGGAAAAGGGCGTAAGCTTCCACCCACTTTGAAAAATAATCCATGGCCACGAGAATGTATGGGTTGCCATTATCTGTCACAGGAAAAGGGCCAGCGATGTCTACCGTTTATTCTCTCAAAAAGGTGCTCCAAACGTTGTATTTCTTCTTTAGGTGCCTTCTTTTTCCTTAGGGTTTCCATTAGAGGCGGAAAAATTTGGGCACACCGCCGGCCCCCAATCTAACACATCGTCCTTGAGGTTTGCCCAGAAAAAAGCTTTCCCACGAACCTTTTCTAATGTCCGGTGAACCCCAAAGGTGGCCACCAATGTTTCCATCATGTAATTCCCTCAGTACTTCGGGCACTTTAATTTTTTGGTACGATGACTGTAGCCCCGCTGATCTCCCTCTGTGTTCCCCAAAATGCTCGTTTCAGCAACCTTTTCCAGTAAAAAGGATTTTCCATTAAACCCCAAAGGGGTTTTTATATTTTTCGACATTGGAGCAACATCCTCCAGTTTGGTCCCCTTTTGGGCCTGATAGCTTCCTTTCCCCTTTATTTTTTTTCAAGTCCGGGTCCTGGGCCTGTTTCCTTTGCCAGTTGTGTGCCTGCCAACCGTGGGGAACGACCTTTAGTCCGCAACCCCTGTTGCTTGTTTTTTTCTTCTTGCCCGAGAACAATGTTTGCATTCTCCGTCCGGGGTCTCCTTGAAAAGCGCATCCGCATTCCGGTGACTCTTTTCCAGAACAAAGCAGATTCGAAGTCATATTCCTGAAGGCGCTCGATCCCCCGTGAAACTTGCCCCTCCGGTGACTTGAATCGCAGAAAGCCACATTAGAGCGCGTGGTCCGTTCTAAAGTAAAATCTTTTTCCATACAGGTATTTATGAAAGTGCTCTAGGACTTAACCACTCCCAGAAGCTTTTTCCCTTTGGGGACACAGTGGGTTGCGTTCGGCTGACAGTGTTTTGCTAAAGGTACCCAATAACCTTTTCTTCCCCGCCCTTGGATTTGGGGAAAAAAGGGCGCTTCCAAAGAAAGTGTTTGCGGGCATCTGTGTCAAGAATAAACCCTTGCCCCCCGGGACGGGATAGCTTAGAATAGGCGCACTACTAAAATTTCTTCTTTAACTCCTCAAATAAACCCCCTGACCTCGCGATCCCAAAGGAAACCCCTTTTTCCTCAGACCGGGTAAGGGGTTTTTCGATGTTGGCGAATCCTTTCACGTAAACCCCCTGTAGTAGGTGGGGGGGGCCCGAGGAAACTTCTCACTTGGGGCTTATCTCGAGGGGCTGGCCAAATTTTGGGGGTCGCTGTAAAACTTCTCTGGGGCAAAAGCAACTCCGTTGTCTGATACAACATGCCCCCCGGTAGTTGACTTGCCTTCGGGAAAGTTTTTTCTTTCCCTTTTTGGGTTTAGTTTTAGATTAGCTTTCACGCAGCCGTTCAAGACCCCCCAGATTCTCCCCGATGGTGAGTGAAGGAATTTTTTCCCCGTACCCAAAGATTTTCGTCCCCAAATAAACCAGGCATTTTTTTCCCCAAAAAAGGGCCCCTTAAAAACCCTTTCCATCAGCCCTCAACGTTGCAGGTGCATTGCAAAGCCCCAATGGCATTACCGAAAAATTTCCAAGGGCCCTGCCGATTGAAAAAGCCGTCCTTTTCCTTATCTTCCGGGCCAATCCAACCTGCCAAAATCCACTGCGGAATCCAAAAGGGAGAAAATAGTTTTTCAACCCCTAGTGTGTCCAGCGTGTCGTCAATCCTTGGGAGTGGGTAGCTGTCCCCTTTTTCGTGGGGTTGTTCAAAAGACGGTAATCTAAAGCAGAATCTTGCGTCCCCCTTCTTTTTTACCAGTACGAAAAGGAAACTTTCCCTGGGGTTTCTCGGGGGGCTCGATGACACCATCATTCGCCCCTATCCTTAATAATCTCCTCGGCATCCTTTCGTTTAGCTAGCGGGAGCCTCCCGGGATCCCGCGGATGGGCTTTTTATCCCCCGGGGTCAATTTTTTGCTGGACGATGTTCGTTCTACCCCCCTGGTCCTGATGATCCGAAAATGGCCCGCCCCTCGGGTAATCAATCTCTTCACGAGTTCGCTCTGTTTTAGGCGAAAGTTCTCTGCATGATTCCTCCACGAATCCTTTTTTTAAATTTTTTCGGGTTTGTCCCGTTGCTCGGGGGGGTTGCGGGTTTTTAGCTTTCGGACTACTGAGGAACGGGCCCTACATTCTCCAAATGGTGTTTTCCCCTCTTTAGTGTCACCGGGGAAACTGTTTTAGATTTTATCAGTCGGATTGGGGGGGTATGTCCGACCTTGATGAAACCCCCTTTCAACCAGAACCAAACCCCGTTTCCCACTTTTCCCGCTCCTCGTGCTTCCCAGGGTTTAAGTAAAGACATTGACCCCCGGGATCGTCCATTGATCGTCCCAAAGGGGCCCCGAATTTGACTCCGTGCAGGTAAAGGGGGGTGTCTTCTAGTAGGAGTACTCGTGCATAGAGGCCCTTTTCCCTGAAAAAAGGATGACCTCTTCGTCTCCCAGCGAAACAAAACCTCTCGACATGTCCAGCTTGATCCCGTTTTTTGACCCATCAACCCATGCCGAAGATGACTTCCTCGCTATTTTCGCCACGAGAACGCGGTGCTCTAGACTGGGCCCCCATGAAGAAAGTGGCAACTGTCCCCCCCCGTAGACCTCGGGGGGCCCTGTCCGGGTGGCTGCCCCGGAACCCCCAAAAAGGGTGGGTAATATCTTTTTAGCGTTAACTGCCTTCGGGTTCAGTATTGCCCAGGGTTTGCGCCGGTATCCAGCAGAAAACTCCGCAGCTGCCCGTTCACCATTCCATCCACATAAAAACAAATTTGTCTTGCTCCCTATTGTCGCGATTCTCACGGCGACCCGGGGGCCCTTTTGATGCTAGGGGTTGATTTTTTCCCCCTTTCCCCATAAACCCCTTTTTCCTTAGTTTTCCTGTGGTTTTTTCCGGCTTCCTGGTGGGAAACACTTGCTTCGGGGGTTTTCCAAGTTGACCGCACTCCAACGCGTATCCCCTTTTTGCGGGTCCTGAGGGTTTCCCAAAACCCTTTGTTACTATGCCCTCGAGGGGGGAGCCCCGTTTAGGCTCCGCTTCTGCCGCTCAAACCCGGGTGCATTTCCAGGGACTGACTGCCTAAACCCCCCCGAATTCCAGGGCCTGCGAAAACCCCCACCCCCAAAAGTTTTAGGCGTCGATTTTCACTGCCTGTTGGGGTTTCCCGGGGTCCCCGAAGTCCATCCAGGAATTTGTCGATAGCCCCCCCTCTCGTAGACGTCGTCGGTGATTTTGGGTGGAAATTCCTCACAACCGGGCGATATCTGCTTCAAATTCCTGCGCGTCTCGTTGGTTTTGGGGGAAACCCTGTTCTTTAACGGGGAACGGAAATAGTTGGTCCATTGGCGATGGCCGAAACGCATCCCAGCCCTTTTTCCCCCCAGCTCCCCGTATTTTGAAACCGCTCCGACATGGGCCCCCCTGAAAGACTCCTAAGGCGTCTCCACGCAAGGGCTAGGCAAAAACCTGATGCTTGCGTCCCCTTTTTGACCACCCGGGGATCGAAGCCGCTGTCTCGAAGAGAGTCATGTATCCCCCCAGGCGTCTTCCCGTCGAACAATGGGATGGTGTTGTGGTTGGGGCATCCCAGCATTGGCGGAGGGGGGGGTGTTTTTGGGGGCTTCTCCAGGGGGTTTGGGTCGGGTCGATTTTTGGGTTGGGTTGTTCATACGTTCTTCTAGAGCTTCTATTCTTCCCAAAGTTCATTTTTCTACGAATCGACTTTTTCTCCTAATTTTAGATTCTAAAATCAGCTAACTTATTTCTACATTTTTCCTTTAAAACTTAGTTTCTAAATTGCCAACTTAGCCCCCAAAAGTATTTTTAACAGATTTAAAATTCATTACCTAACTTCTTTTCAAAATTCCCTAACTCTTTTTTAACCCCAATTACCTAACTCATTTTTAACAGTCCTAATTCATTTTTAAAAAGTTGCAGACAACTTACTAAAAATCATTTTCAAACGAAAATCTCGTCTGGATTTTCCCCTGAAACAACAAAAAATTGGCGCAAACGTTGTTGCAGTAAATAATTTTTGTTCCGGAAGTATCCGATCTCGTTCTTTTAACTCCCCTCTTAAGTCTGCAACTTTTAAAAACATTCATTTTAACACTCTGAGAAGTCCCTTTTCCAAAACAGTAGCCCAATAATTTTTCAAAAACCAAAAAAAACCAAAAATTTTTAAAAACCTTTTTTAAATTATCCCACTTTTGACACCAAATTTTTACGGGGTAGGGGTTTGGAAAAAGAAAACTCCAGTTTAAAAATTTTCAAATTTTTAAATTTAAAAACCCCAAAAAAACAAAAAAAAGGGGTTACTAACCACAAAAATTTTTAAAAAAAAAGGGGGTTACCAGCTTAAATCTAAAGAAAAAATTTTAAAAGGGTTTTTTTCCCAAAAATTTAAAAATTTTCGTTAAAAATCTTGCAGAAATTTTTCAAAACTTAAAAAATATAAATTTTTAAAAATAAAAAACAGTTTTCAAATTTTCCCCCCAACCCACCCCTTTTCACAATATTTACACACATTTTCACTAAAAATTTTCACACTGTTTCAAGGGTTCACTGTTTACGGGTTTTACTGGAAAAACATTTCCTTTTTACCCGGGTTTTAAGGCCCCCCACTAACTCGGGGGGCCCCTTTTTGGGGACCACCCAATCCTTTTTTTAGCCCCGGGGGGCGGGGAGGGTGGGGGCCTTTTTTCCCGGCACTTCGGGACTGCCCCGGGGGCCAGAAGTTTCTAGCCTCATCTAGGGGCCCCCCCGGCGTGGCCCCCCCGTCCATTGTCCCTTTACCCCCCTTTTTTCAATATTTGGGGAAAGGATTTTTCCAAAAAAAAAAAATTTTCCCCCCCCAAAAAGGGATTTTTAATTAGAATTTAGGCATTTTAAATTTTATACCCCTTTTTTTAAAAAAAACTGAAATTAACCCCCCCCCCCAAAATTTTTTTATATTTTTTTTGGGATTTTTTGGGTTTTTAAAAAACCCCTTTTGGGGGTTGATAACCCAAAAAGAAAGATGCAAAAAAAATTTCCCGCCAAAAAAAGGGGGGTTTTTTAATCAGAATTTTTTTATTTTAAAATTTTATCTTTTTTAAAAAAAAACGTGAAATTACCAAAAAACCCCCTTTTACTTTATTTGTGGGGTTTTTTGGGTTAAACCCCCTTTTGGGGGTTTATAAAAAAATAAAAGGGAAAAAAAAAAAATTCCACCCCCAAAAAGGGGGGTTTTTAAACAAAAAATTTTCCCTTTTTTAAAAATTTTTTTTTCCTTTTTTTAAAAAAGACGTGAAATTACCAAAATCCCCTATTTCACTATATTGGGGGGGTTTTTCGGGGGTTAAAAAACCCCTTTTGGGGGTTGATAACATATAGAAAGATGCAAAAAAATTTTTCCCCCCCAAAAGGGTTTTTTAAACAGAAATTTTGAATTTTAAAAATTTTTTTCTTTTTTTAAAAAAAGGGAAATTTCCAAGTCCCCCATTTTCAATACTTGGGTTTTTTGGGGTTTAAACCCCCTTTTGGGCTTGAAACAAAAAGAAAAAAAGCAAAAAAATTCCAGCCAAAAAAGGGGATTTTTTTTTCAAATTTACATTTAAAATTTTATACTTTTTCAAAAAAAACTAAATTACCAAGTCCCCAAAATTTTTTTAAATTTTTTGGGGTTTTTCGGGTTAAACCCCCCCTTTTGGGACTTGAAAAAAAAAGAAAGAGAAAAAAATTTTCCCCCCCCAAAAGGGGGGTTTTTAATTTTTAATTTAGCATTTAAGATTTTATTTCTTTTTTTTAAAAAAAAACGGAAATTACCAAAAAACCCCCATTTTTACTATATTTTTTTGGGTTTTTTGGTTTAAACCCCTTTTTGGACGTAAAAAGAAAGATCAAAAAAATTCCCCGCCAAAAGGGGGTTTTCAAAAGAATTAGCATTTAAGATTTTAGTACTTTTACAAATAAACTGAAAATTTTTAATCCCCCAAAATTTTTTTATATTTGGGGTTTTTTGGGTTTTAAAAACCCTTTTGGGACTTTATAACAAATAGAAAAATGCAAAAAAAAAATTTCCCCCCCCAAAAGGGGATTTTCATTAAATTTAGATTTAAAATTTTTGTACTTTTTTCAAATAAACTGAAAATTTCCAAGTCCCCTATTTCACTATATTTGGGATTTTTTTTTGGTTTTAACCCCTTTTGGGGGTTGATAAAAATAAAAGATCAAAAAAATTCCACCAAAAAAGGGGATTTTTTAATCAGAAATTTTGCATTTAAAAATTTTTTACTTTACAAAAAGACGTGAAATTACCAAATCCCCCATTTCACTTTTTTTGTGGGATTTTTCGGGGTTTAAACCCCCTTTGGGATTGATAACCCTATAGAAAGATGCAAAAAAAAATTCCCCCCAAAAGGGGGGTTTTTTAATTAAATTTAACATTTTTAAAATTTTTTTACTTTTTCAAATAAGACGTGAAATTTTCCAATCCCCCCTTTTTACTTATTTTTGGGATTTTTTTTGGTTTAAACCCTTTGGGACTTGATAAATTAGAAAGATGCAAAAAAATTCCAGCCCCAAAAAGGGGATTTTCAATTAGAAAATTTTCATTTAAAATTTTGTACTTTTACCAAAAAAGCGTAAATTAAACCCCCCCCCTATTTTACTATATTTTTTGGGTTTTTTCGGGTTAATCCCCCCTTTTGGGACTTGATAACAATTTGAAAGTGCAAAAAAATTTTTCCGCCAAAAAAAGGGGTTTTTTAATTAGAATTTAACATTTTTAAAAATTTTGGGACTTTTAAAAAAAAAGACGTAAAAAATTTTTAAGTCCCCCCTTTTTACATATTTTTTTGGGGTTTTTCGGGTTAATCCCCTTTTTTGGGGGTTTTTAAATAAAAAAAGATGCAAAAAAAAATTTCCCCCCCAAAAGGGGAAATTTTTAATTAAATTTAACATTTTGAATTTTTTTACTTTTTCAAATAAGACGTGAAATTAAAACCCAAAAACCCCCATTTCACATATTGTGGGATTTTTCGGGTTTAAACCCCTTTGGTTTTTTTATAAAATATAGAAAGATGCAAAAAAAATTTCCCCCCCCAAAAAGGGGGGTTTTTAATTGGGGAAATTTTTTATTTAAAATTTTTTTTTCTTTTTCAAAAAGCGTGAAAAAATTTCCCAAAACCCCCCATTTTTTTAATTTGTGGGATTTTTTTGGTTTAAACCCCTTTGGTACTTGATAACATATAGAAAGAAGCCCCCAAAAAAATTTCCCCAAAAGGGGATTTTCAATTAGAATTTAAAAATTTTAAAAATTTAAATACTTTTTTTAAAAAAACGTAAATTTTCCAAATCCCCCCCCTTTTTCCCCCAAATTTTTGGGATTTTTCGGGTTTTAAAAACCCCCCGGTACTTGAAACAAAGAAAGATGCAAAAAAAATTTCCCCCCAAAAGGGGATTTTTAATTAGAAATTTTCATTTAAGAATTTTTGTAAATTTTTAAAAAAGACGTTTTAAATTTTTAATTTTTCCCCTTTCACTATAAAAGTGGGGTTTTTCGGGGGAATCCTCTTTGGTACTTGATAACTATAGAAAGATGCAAAAAAACCAGCCAAAAGGGAATTTTAAAAGGGAAATTTTTCCTTTAAGAATTTTTGTAAATTTTCAAAAAAGAAATGAAAAATT